>OX352772.1:177704206-177711706 GCA_947095535.1 Poecilobothrus nobilitatus
GCAGGGCGGGCAGTTTTCCACCGTTGACAGGAGGTTCCGGTAATGAGGCAGGAATTGTACATTCTAAGCAGGAGGTCAGGTCGTGCACGGTAAGCAGCTTTCAGGGCTTCCGGGGGTATCCCGTCGGTTCCGGCAACTTTGCGATTACGTAAAGTGTTCAGCGCGACTCCCAGCTCTTCGTCAGTGAAGAGGGGAATATCACCTATTTCTATTTCAGGGGTCTCTTCACGAGGTGGATGTGATGGGAAAAGTGCTTTCTCCATTGAAAAACCTTGCTTCGGTTAATGGTGTACCGGAGCAACTTCTTTGCCACCTTATATTCCGCGGATATAGTGTTTGCCTCCTGACAATTCCGCACCCTTTGTGCTCTTCGTCTAAGCCGAAGGCAGAGTCTTCTGAGATCCGCAATCTCCTCCGTCCACCAATACACCGACGTCGACGTGGTCCCGGTCTATCCCGGGACATGGACAACTCACAGGCGCTGCGAATAAGACCCATTGTTTCTTCCACAACAGCTTCTGCCTGTTCCCGGGTTCTGCGATTAGTTGGGTGTTCTACTATGAACCGGGCGTCTCGAAGTATCTACTATGAACCGACCTCTCCCGGACGCAGAAAGTAATGTACTGGTGATCACTTCCCGTATAGTCCTCTAATACGCTCCAACGCTCCACTAGTGAGGCGAGATCCTCCGTTGCGAAGGAGATGTCGGGGATAGTCTCTCTATACCCTGGGCGGCGAAACGTCAACGTACAAGCAATGTTTAGTACAATTATTCCCCTTCTGGCCGCCTCGAGAGTTGGTGTTGGACATTCCCCATTCAGTGCTATGCGCATTGAAGTCTCCGGCGACTATAATTTTGCCTGACCTTCGAAGGATTTCATCCTCTAGTGCATCTATTCTAATTCTGAAGGTTTGGATCAATTCATTCGGAGTAAAGTAGCAGCTGATATATGTCACTCCTCTACTTTTGATCCATACGAAGCCTTCCCCACGTCCGTGTGCCTTCATCGTAATCCTTTTGAAATTCCGTACCCAGATCGCCGCAGTCCCAAGCTCATCGCGGTACCAGTACGTCGATAGTAGGTCCCCTGTACTGGTACCTCGTGGACTAGCTGGTTCAGGAGAGAGTCTAACGTCTTACTCTGATTAAGATTCGCTTGCATAATTCGGAACATCTTATAACTAATTGAGTGCTCCGTAAGGCGCTCCTAAACACCTAGCATCTCCTAGACCCAGCGATTTGGTTTAAGCTACCAGAATCGTGGCCCTTCTCAGCACACAGAAAGCATCGTTCAGGGGATGCACACACCTTCGCCTTGTGGTCTGGCCCGCCACACCTGAAGCAGAGCCTGCTTCTATCAGGGCCTTTGCATATCTCAGCGTGGTGACCGTACCCAAGGCACTTATAGCACTTGGTCGCGGTTGCCCTCTGCTTGACTGTGCAGCTGACGAATCCCACTTTTATGTGCTGGGTTTTTATAAGTTGTTGCGCGCCCATTGTTCCTATGGTCACTATTGCCATTTTTTGTGCCCTTCTGTTAGAGTCGGTTACCGGGACTTTGAAACTCGCGGTCCAACCGCCCAAACTTCTTTTATGGCATTACTCACCTCCTCCGAAGTGGTGAGGTCATCAAGATCTCTAATCTCCACCGTCTCCTTTGGTTCTAAGCTGCAGACGCTTGCATTCTCCCCAGTACAGTTTTGAGGGACTCGCCAAATGCAGCTTTATCTCCTGTTCCGGTCCCTAGTTCCACTAGGACTTCTCCGACTCGCGCCTTACAAACCGCTCTTACCTCTCTTTGGTGCTCCTTTATTAGTACTAGTGTTTCTCCACGACTCCGGGGGTGTCATTCCCTAGGACTTTACTCCTGGCTTTTTCCTTCCTCTCTCTCATCTTTTTCTTGGTACGACCTTGACCATGCATCTTCTCCAATTCCTTCTTCTTATCCTTCCCCTGCTCTTTATCCTCTCTCTCTTTTCTTATTTTCCCTTTTTCCGTCAATAGCGGGCTGTTGACTAACCCCTTCTGGCTGAGAATGGGAATTCTCTCCGTCATCACACCCATTTCTTTCAAGATTGGGGCGGGTGACTGTTGCTGGTCCTCGCTTCGTATTTTGGGAGCCACTAGCCACTATGGCGTCAATAAGCTCATCTAGTTCTGCCAGCCCGTTTTCACATCCATCGATATGTTTTTTTTGCCAACTAGTTGCAGCCCGCATGCAACCGATTATAGTCTGGCACTGGCGTAGTATCTGCTCCCTCCTTTCTACGTCGTCCTTGACTTGAGACATGTTTCTCCGTTTTAGAGAACTCGCTACCACCGCCAGAGGCAGCGGATTTGCCATTACTTCGTTCTCTGCAATACGCGCCTGCTGCGCATTACTCCGACCATCCAGCGAGGTACCCTTACCAATCCGCGGCGGGGTCCTCATTACCTTCGCATTTCTCCTGAATCGCTCCACACACACTATATCATCACCACCGCTTTTCGATTCATTTTTTTTTCCATTTGCGTATTTAATGAGTATTTGCCTCTATTCAGGTACAGTGTTGCGTTCTCGAACCACAGCCGAGGCAACCGCCAGCATTTGCCTCCCGCTTCCCTGCACTCCATAGGGAAGCTCTCCCATTCAGCCATCTTTCCCCTCTTTAGGCAGACCACCGAATCACCAGTAATCGCACTGAACCTACGGCCGGAGAGGCCGTTTGTGAGAGTACAGTGATGCCTTCGGTGCACTCACACGGCAGTAACTGAATGAATTTTAGTGGACTCGTACCACAAGCATTCTTTATTATGGGCATTTCTACACCCCCGCCCACCGGGGTAATAATAATAATAATAGTAATAATAATAATAATAATAATAATAATCATAATAATAATCATAATAATAATAATAATAATAATAATAAGAGTATAATAATAATACAAAAAATAATAGTATAATAATAATAATAATAAAATTATTATAATAATAATCATAATAACAATAATATAAATAATAAAAATAATAAGAATAATAAGAAAACAAGAATAATAAGAATAATAAGAATAATAACAATAATAATAATATTAATAATAATAATAATCGTACAAATAATAATTATAATAATAATAATAAAATTTAAAAAATAATAATAATAATAAGAATAATAAGAATAACAATAATAACAATAATAATAATAATAAAATTAATAAGAATAATAATAATAATGATTATAATAATAAAAATAATAATAATAAGAATAATAAGAATAATAATAATAATCATAATAATATTAATAAAATAATAATAATAAGAATAATAAGAATAATAATAATAATAATATTAATAATATTAATAATAATAATTATTATAATAATAAAAATAATGATAATAACAATAATAATAATAATAATCATAATAATAATAAGAATAATAATAATAATAAGAATAATAAGAATAATAAGAAAAATAGGAATAATAAGAATAATAAGAATAATAATAATAATCATAATAATAATAACAATAATAATAAGAATAATAAGAAAAATAGGAATAATAAGAATAATAAGAATAATAATAATAATAATATTAATAATAATAATTGTAATAATAATAATAATGATAATAACAATAATAATAATAATAATCATAATAATAATAACAATAATAATAATAATAAGAATAATAAGAATAATAAGTATAATACGAATAGTAAGAATATTAATAATAATATTAATATTAATAATAATAAGAATAATAATAATAGTAATAACAATAATAATAATAAGAATAATGATAATAATAATTAATAATAATAGTAATAGTAATAATAATAATAATAATAATAACAATAATAATAATAAAAATAATATTAGCAATAATAATAATAACAATAACAATAACAATAATAATATGATAATAATAATAATAATAATAAGTATAATAATAATAATAATAATAATAATAGTAATAATATTAATAATAATAATAATTATAATAACAATAAGAATAATAATAATAATAATAACAATAATAATAATATTATTATTAATAATAATAATAATAATAACAATAACAATAATAATAATAATAATAATAATAATAAAAATAATATTAATAATAACAATAATAATAATAATAATAATAATAATATAACTTATATAATAAATTAATAATAGTAATCTTGTAGTAGTACCACATTTTCGGAGGATTCATTTTTGTCATTTTTTATACAATAACAGCTCCAAAAATTTTTAACAAATTACCTGTAGATATTAGGACTACTAGAATACTTTCCAAATTTCTTTCTAAATTAAAGATCTGGCTTTTAAATTTCAATACTGAGAATTGCGAAAGATTGTTAAATGTTTTAGTATAAGAATCGACATTTTATTCTTTCTTTATTTATAATTTATAATTTTAATTTTGCTTTATGATTTTGTAAAATAGTTTAATTCTTATTACGCAAAAATTTTCTTTTTTTTTTTTGCTTTACTTTATAAGTGTAAAATTTCATAACACTATGTATTTATGGAAATGTTCATTAATTCTGTTGTCAGCAATTACATTATATACCCCAACGACAACAAATTTTGAATTTAATTTTAATCTTTAAACTAATCTTTAGTCTTTAAAGTATATAGACTAAGTCATTATAAATCATTCGACTCATGCTATTAGAAACTATGTAGCATCAGAATGATTTTTTGCTATTTTTATTTTATTCAAATTTATTATTTTTCTTTAATCATGATTTATTATGTCCTAAATTTTAGTATTAGTTATTATTTTATAAGCTTAATTTATGAACTTAATAATGAAATAAAAATAATGAATAAAATAAAAAAAAAAAAAATAAAAATTAAAAAATTATAATAATAAAAATAATAATAATTATAATAATATAATATATTATTATAATTACAATTATAATAATAATAATTATAATAATAATTATAATAATAATGATAATAATAATAATAATTATAATAATAATAAAAATGATAATAATAATAATAATATTAATAATAATAATAGTAATAATATTAATAATAATATTAATATTAATTGTAATAATAATAATAATAATATTAATAATAATAATAATAATAATAATAATAATAAGAATAATAATATTAATAATAATAATAATAATAATAATCATAATAATAATAATAATAATAATAATAGTATAATAATAATAATAATAATAATAACAACAACAATAATAATGATAATAATAATAATTATAATAATAATAATAATAAGAATAATAATAATAATGTTCAAATGACTTTTGTCAATTTAAGTTACAATTTAAAATTTACCATTTTTAGTAATAAATAAAAATCTCTTTAACAATTAAACGTTATGCAATGGTTTTCGCTGACGCTGCATTTTTATGCATAAAAATTAAATGTCTGAATGAAATACATTATTGTATTAAGTAAATTAACTTATGTTATATCAAATGTATGTAATGTAAACTGTTGTTGTAAAATTTTAATGTAGATTTAAAGTAATGTAGGTCAGTATAAAAATATTTCAAGTTTATAATACGGAAAATAATTGTACTAAATTTGTAACAATATTCAAGGTCTAATTAATGCTGATTTTAGTATTTAATTTATATATAAAATGATGTTAAATTATAATAATTAGACAGAACAAAATAAACAGTTTATCATTAAAGAAAACATTGGTCCTTCGAGCTGGATCATTTAACCATAAATGATCAAAAGATAATTGGAGAAGGCGATTATATCAACAAAAAAAAAAAACAATGACTACTTTTTCTTGTGAAGAAATTCAAAGGGCTAATTTGGAAGAGCTTTTTAGAATCAACAGAAATTACAAGAAAGATATCAAGGACAGGCATTCATTGGAATACTTCGAAAGTCGTCTGGAACGCGTTCACAGCATATGGAGATGCTGTGTTGAGAAGCATCCAGAAGTACTGGGGGGATAAGCCCACAATAGTACCTTACTCAAGGAATATCAAGAAAGCTATGAAGAAGCAGAAGAACTTTCCTTAAACTTAATAACCAAATTTAAGGGGTTCATTAATGGATATAAGGAACAGAAAATAAAACCGACAGCAAGACCATCCACGCCAGCTGAAGAAGAGTCTCAATCCACAAAAATTGTTATCAAGGATAACTTTCAATTAGAAAGAATAAAGATTCCTAGATTTAATGGCAACTATATGAAATGGACTACATTCTACGAATTATTTAAGGCAATGGTTCATAAAAATAACGAGATTTGCAATGTCCAAAAAATGCAATATCTTAAATCTGTACTGATTGACGAAGCAAGCAATCTAATAAAACATATGTCCGTAAGTGAAGAAAATTATAAAACAGCTTAGGAGTTGTTAATAAACCGATTTGCAAATAACCGAGTTATTCTATCATCACATTTGCATGCAATTACATCTGCTCCATTTACTAAAGCGGAAAATGCTAACAGATATAAGGAGTTACTTGACGTTACAACCGAATCATTAGCAGGAATTAAAGAATAAGGGCAATCTACGGAATTGTGGGGACCTATAGTGGTCCACATTCTATCCCAAAAATTAGATATAGAAACCAGAAAAAAATGGAAGAGGGCCTAGGTTCTAGTAGAGAGTTTCCAACGTTAGCTCAATTAACAACATTTTTAGAACAACGATTTAGATCTATAGAAGCTATGAGCAGTATGAAGACATTAAATAAACCTCATGTTCATGCTGTCAACATTGAAGGAAGATCACATTGTATTATGTGCAACGATACGCATCGATTTTTAAATGTAAGAAATTTCAGTATCTAAACGTTCAACAAAAACGATCTTTAGTGGAAAACATAAACTATGTTTTAATTGCTTACAATATGGTCATGTCTCAAAGGGCTGTTTTTCAAAATCTCGCTGTTTAAAATGTAAATCTGCACATCATACATCTTTGCACATTGAAAATACAAAACAGAAGAAAATTTTAACAGCCACTAATGCAGAAAGGGGAAACGACATCTTGTTAGCAACAGCATTAATTCAAGTAGAAAATAAGTATGAAGATTATGTTTCGTTTAGAGCTCTAATTGACCAAGGTTCTCAAAGATAATTTATAACTGAAGCTGCTGTGCAATGTTTGAAACTTCCTCGTAGTTATGACAGAACCATCATTAGCGGAATTGGGTCAACTGAAAGGGCTATGTCAAGGGGTGTGGCTAACCTAAAGATAAAGAAAAAATGGACTCGTAATCATCACCTCATTTAAGCGTTAATAATACCACAAATTACATGCGATTTACCACATAAAAATCTATCACCAAATTCAACAAGAAGCAATCTGGATGATTTAGCAGATCCAACTTTTAACATAAAGGGAAAAATTGACACACAATCAAGATATCTAACTGCGCAAAAAACAGCATTGGGTTGGATATTGTCAAGGCCGGTACCAATCGAATCAAATTATAAGATTTTTAGTTTAATTTCAACTGAAGATGTGGATCAATCTCTGAGAAAAT
>OX352772.1:177716706-177726706 GCA_947095535.1 Poecilobothrus nobilitatus
AGGAGCGCGCGACCCGAAGAGCTCCCCTCCGTTGAACCGTTGAACTCCTAGATATTTTGCCGCTTCCTTCGTTCGTATCATCTGTGTACCAACCAGTATCGAGATTTCAGTTGGAATCCTCTTTTTGGTTAGTAGAACTATTTCTGTTTTTTCTGCTGCTAGTTTCAACCCTTGTGTGCTCATCCAACCATTTACTCGTCGCATAATCTGGTTCAGTTTGATTTGTGCCTCCTCTGTTGTTCGTGTGTTTATGACTGCTGCCACATCACCGGCGTATCCGACTAGGGTCGTGTTTTCTGGTAATTCCATTTGAAACAAGCTGTTATATAATATGTTCCATAAATCTGGTCCTAAGATAGACCCTTGCGCTGCACCTGCTGTTATAAGTTTCCTCCTTCTACCGCTGTCTGTATTGTATATCAGACTTCGTTCATTTGAATAATCTTCGATTATCCTCAGAAGATACGGTGGAGCGTTAAAAGAGCCATGTAATGCTTCGATTATGTCTATCCACCTTGCTGAGTTGAATGCGTTCTTTACATCTAGTGTTACCAGCATCACAATTTTTCGTGAGTAGTGATTTCCCAACTGCGCCATTTCAATGCGGTTCATCACCACTTGTATTGCATCTAATGTAGACTTTCCTTGTCGAAAACCACACTGCATTTGAGCCAAACCACCGGCTTCTTCCACTGCATTCTTTAGTCTTGACTTTATCAGCTTTTCGAAAAGCTTTCCTGTTGTATCCAACATGCAGAGTGGCCTGAATGATGAAGCTTCAAGCTGTCCACCTTTTCCTTTATTAATCAAAACCAGCCGCGCCTCCTTCCATCTCTTGGGGAAAACCCCATCTGCTAAACAAATGTTGTACATGTTCAGCATCATCTGCGGGCACGCGACAACTGCTGCCTTTATAGCCTCTGTTGGTATTCCATCAGATCCTGGCGCCTTCTTATTTTTCATTGTTTTTGCTGCACCTTTGCGCTCTTCCTCTGTGAATACCGGAACATTTTGATCAAGACCTGTACGGCGCCTTATGTTCCTGTTCGGCTGTGTAGGGAAGAGGGTATCGACAATGTTGACCATTACATCTGCCTGGATTTGGTTTGCTGGTATTGGGGGTCTAATTTTCTTCATTACTATTTTATATCCAAGCCCCCACGGATCATCGTTGACTTCGTTGCATAGCGCCTTCCATTTATTAATCTTACTGCTCTTGATTGTGATCCGGAGCGTTTTCCTGGCTATTTTATACTCAAGCGCAGTTACTGCTGCTTCTGCTCTATTTCTTGCTCTTTGTGCAACCCTTCGCAAGTGTAGACATCTTCTCCGCATTTCCTATATTTCCTCACTCCACCAATACATAGGACGTTTCCTGATCCTACTACCTTTGCGGGGCATTGATAAATTATTCGCTTGCTTGATTATGCCCATTGTTGAATCCACTACTGCCTCTGCTTTCCGTCTGCTTTCTAAGTTTGCTGTTGCTTGTAACGTCCACTGAACGGCGTTTCTTAGGGCATAGGCCATTTTTTAACGTCGAGTTTAGAGATATTCCATTTTAGATATCCTGTGGCTTCCTCTGTTTCGCTACTTTCACCTATCTGCATTTTGTATGTTATATACTGATGATCGCTTCCCGTGTAATCTTCTCAGCTATGTTCTCTGAAGCTAGCGATATATCCAGTATTATCTCTGCTTATCCTGGTCGCCGAAACGTCGATATGTTTCCTGTATTAAGTACTACAAGATTTTGTCTAGCTGCCATATCCAAAATTTCTGTTCCTCTGTTGTCCGTGCGAGACATTCCCCATTCCACTGCTTTAGCATTGAAATCGCCCACAACTATCAGGCTCCTATCTTCTTCAGCCACCATGTCTTCTACCTCGTGAAGTTTATTTCTATAGTGCTGAGCCGTTTGGTTTGGTGTGAAATAGCAGCTGACAATTGCGACCCTTTGACATCTGATCCATACGAAACCATTTTCAGCGCCGTGGTGCTCAATTTGCTCATACTGCAGCCGTGTTTATTCTATCTGAAAACCAATTCGCTACTTCTTTGTTTCGATATTGCTCACTTATTAATATAATGTCGACGTCTTGCTCTCGGAATATCTGATTTAAAAGATCATCGGCTACCTTACTTCTGTGTAGATTACCTTGCAACATCTTAATCATTTTTTACGCTTGTTTGCCTCCTCGAGAGCCTTTCTGAAAGCCCTACATGTTCCCGAGCCTGCCAAGTGATCAACCTTTTGCTCTTTGTTTTCACTGCATAAGATACATTTCGGCGGGTGCTCGCAGTTTCTGACTGTGTGCCTGTTTTGCCCGCACTTGTAGCATTGGTTGCTTCGATCCACTCCTTTGCAGTCTCTCTTTATATGACCGAAACTTAGGCATCTCCAACACCGCAGTACCAATGTTCTTTCTCTAATCCTACACCTTATCAGCCCAATTATTATTTTGGGTGATTTTAATAGCTCCTTAGCATCCTTCTCTTCCAGTTCCACAATAGCCAACCGTTGCTCTCTCCCCTTTTGGTTTGGTAAGGGTGAACCTACATTGTACCGTCTTCTTCAGATCTCTGTTAAGAGCAGCTTGGACCTCTTCGGAAGTTGTTAGGCAATCAATATTGCGTATCTCCAAAGTTGTTTTACTCACCAGGTCTCTAACATCTGCGGTTGATCCTAAAATTTCTTTTAGTTTCTCCGTGAACTTCTTCTTGTTTTCTGTTTTGTTATCCATCTCCACAAGAACATCGCCTTTCTGGGTTTTCCGTATTCCTTTGATCACCACATCTGCTGTTTGCAGGTTGACATGCCCTTTAATCTCCTTTAATATTTCCGCGTAAGTCTTTCCTTCAGCAGGTTTTATGAGAATGTTTTTCTTTTTCGATTTTACCATTTTCTTCTGCTGCCTTTCTTAATTATCTATGGAAGCCGCTTCGCTCTTTTTACGAGTTCTCTGAGCGCTAGCCGTTTCTGCTTTGCCAGGCTCTACACCAATTGTTCTATCGGCTTTCTTGTTTATCGATGCATCGGTTTTCCTCCTGACGATGGTCCAGTCAGTGTTTTCCGCTCCCCTGCCTTTTTTTTGGGCTGGTACAGCCTCTGATGGATTCTGCGAATTTTCATCAGCCTCTCTTATTCTTTTGCTCGTGGGCACTGCAGCTTCAGTCTCTATGATGTTTTGCACCGTTTTTTTTGCCGTTTTGGATCGTTTTCTCTATTGTATCCTCCTTCTTCTTTCTTCTGCATAGGAAAATTATTTCCATTGCTTCCTGCATTTTGACAAGTCCACTCTTGATGTCCACGCTAATGTTATTTTGCTTAACTGCGGCTCTCAGCATAACCTTTATAATCTCGTTCATTTTGGTCAGCTCTTTCTCTTCCGTAGCCTCAGCATCTTCTGTGGCACTCTCAAATTTTTGGAGGAGATTTAATAAGCTTCCACCTTCTTTTCCTGCCAATCTATGCTCTGGCATAGTCTTCCCATTCGGAGTTACAACTGCCTTGAAAGCTGATGATAGGCTCGTTCTTGCCTTCCCCAGAATCTTGACCGCGCCGCTGTCTGTGGTGGGGACCCTTGGTTCGATTGTATCCCCCTTTTGACAGCAAGGCGTCATCCAGATAACCCTGAGCGGTGTGTTTTTATATGCCGCTTGTATGTGGGCGAGCTGTGTCACTGATCTGGACTCTTCGATGGCTCCTGTCGACGATACTTCTGCTGCTGTTGATATTCCTGTTAGTGTTCCTCCTCTCGTTGGTGTTGTCACAGTCGCAAATGATAAGTCATTGCGCGCTGCTGGTGGTGTTCTCTTCGTGTTCAAACTGCTTTTGAAAGGATTTTTTTCCTTATTGTTGCCACTGGCGACTTCTCTGACCTACATGTAAGGTCAGCCAAGCCCTCGCTTTTAATATTAAGAATAATAATAATAATAAAAACAATAATAATAATAATGAAAATATTAATCATAATAAGAATAATAAGAATAATACGAATTATAAGAATAATGAAAATATTAATCATAATAAGAATAATAAGAATAATACGAATTATAAGAATAATGAAAATATTAATCATAATAAGAATAATAAGAATAATACGAATTATAAGAATAATAAGAATAATAAGAATAATACGAATTATAAGAATGATAAGAATAATAAGAATAATAATATTAATAATAATAATAGTAATAATAATAATAATAACAATAACAATAATTATAATAATAATAGTAATAATAATAATAATAATAATAATAATAATAATATTAATAATATTAAGAATAATAAGAAAAATAAGAATAATAAGAATAATAATACTAATAATAATAATAATATTAATAATAATAATAATATTAATAATAATAAGAATAACAAGAATAATAAGAATAATAATAATAATATTAATAATAATAATAATAATAATCACAATAATAATAATAATAAGAATAATAATAATAATATTAATAATAATAATTATAATAATAATAATTACAATAATAATAATAAAAATAATAATAATAATTATAATAATAATAATAATAAGAATAACAATAGTAATAATAATAATAATAAAAAAAATAATAATAATAATAATTATAATAATATAAGTAATAATAATAATAATAATATAAATAATAATAATAATAATAATAATATATTAATAATAATAATAATAATAATATTATAATAAAATAATAATAATAATATTATAATAAAATAATAATAATAATAATAATAATAATATTAATAATAATAATAATAATAATAATAATAATAATAATAATAGTAATAATAGTAATAATAATAATAATAATAATAATGATAATAATATAAGAAATAATAATAATAATCATAACAAAAATAATAATAATAATAATAAAAATAATAATAATAATAATAATAATAATAATAATAATAATAATAATAATAATAGTAATAATAATAATAATTATAATAATAATAATAATAATAATTTTTTTTTTTTTTCCGAGGAGGGAAATGCGTTTACGCACAATGTGCCAGACTCCCATCTGGTTTCAGGTAGACTACCGGCTTAAACCCCCTAACACCAAGGACGCCAGCCCGGTACTGTTTTTCACATTACTTCAGGCTGGGCCTTAACCGATAGCCACACACTCGCCGCTGCGGATCTACGCCTCTGCCTCTTGGTTCTTGGTGCGAAGCGTATTTTGCACTAATTCTGCCACCAGACGCCAGTTCTTCTCTGTTTCAAGCATATACTCTACTATATTGTCTGGTGACAGCAGTCCGAGTATTTGATCAACTGCAGCTCTGCCATCTGTCGACCAATCGCAGTGGAAGATCACGCGTTCTGCGTCATCACTTCCTCTCCCACAATAGAAATGTTCAGGTGTCTCGACTCGTCCCATCCTATGAAGGTATGACCGAAAGCATCCGTGTCCGCTTAGGAACTGCGTGAGATAGTAGTTTACCTCCCCATGCTTACGACTAAAAAACTTCTTTATCTGCGGCAGAAGCCGAGCGGTCCATCGTCCCTTAGGCTCGACGTCCCAGAGCTCTTGGCATTTGTTTATGGTGCGGCTTCTCTCTTCCGTGACCGCTCTCTCGCCCGATCTCCGTCCTTTTCCTGTAGATGTTTTTTTCTTTCCAACGCCAGCAGTCTGACCGGTATAACCCCAGCAATTACAAGCACCGCTTCTTCAGAGACTGTTCGGTAGGAACAGGCGACCCGTAGAGCAGCGCGTCGCTGGACAGAAGCTAGCCCTTTTTTGTACCACGCAAATCGCATTCGTTCGCCCCAGACCTCCGCACCATATAACAGCGCCGACTGCACGGTATTCATTAGGAGTCGTCGCTTACTTGAGGTAGGCCCATGAGTATAAGCCATTATTTTGCTCAAGTTCGCAACCATGACCTAGGACTTGTCAGCCATCTGTCGCAAGTGCTTCCCGAAGTTGAGTTTTTGGTCGATCATCACTCCCAGGTATTTAGCAGCAGGTTTTGACACCATGCGCTTCTCCCCTACCATAAACGATAGAATGGTGTCGATCCTCTTTTTGGTTAGAATAACATTTTCTGTTTTGGCGAGTGCTAAAGCCAGCCCTCCACCAGACATCCATGTGCTTATTCTCCGCATCGCCATATTTAATTTTAGCTGCGCCATGCCAGAAGGAGTGAGCCGTTCAAGCTCACTCCTTCTGACATTTCTAATCGCAGGAGCTCATCGTATGCCGCATTCCAGAGGTCAGGTCCTAGGATTGATCCTTGAGCTGCCCCTGCCGTGACCGTCTTAATGCGTTGACCGTCCTCTGTTTCATACACGAGCGATCTGTCTCGCAGGTAGTCCCGGATAACTCTCATGAGGTATTCTGGAAATCTGAACGCCTCTAATGCCTCCAACATATCCACCCACCTTGCAGAATTGAGCGCGTTTTTCACGTCAAGGGTGACGAAGAGGACTAACTGTCGCGAGTAGTGGTTACCTTCTTCAGCCTTTCTCACGGTTTCTATTACCTCTTGAATAGCTCTTATAGTGGAGTGGCCTCGCCGAAAGCCATACTGTCGGTCGGCACTCCAGCACTCCTTGTCGCCGAGATTAGGCGAGACTGCACTAACTTCTCCAGCACCTTGCCTGCAGTGTCCAACATGCACAGTGGACGATATGCCAATGGAGCCATTACATCACCTTTGCCTTTGCTAAACAACGCAAAGCGGGAAGTTCTCCGCCGTTGACAGAATGTTCCAGTAATGAGGCAGGCATTGTACATTCTAAGCAGAAGCTGCTCGTCCGTGAAGAGGGGAATATCACCTACTTCTATTTCAGGGGTTTCTTCACGACGTGGGTGTGCTGGGCATCAACTATCCGTGTAATAGTCTCCGCACTCATGCAGCTCGACGCAGACCCCAATCTAAGCTTCTTTGTGACAATTTTATAGCCAAGGCCCCACGGGTTAGCGTTCACCTCCTCCCCTAGCTTTCTCCATTAAAAAACCTTGCTTCGGTTAATGGTGTACCGGGGCAACTTCTTTGCCACCTTATGTTCCGTGCAGATAGTGTTTGCCTCCTGACGATTCCGCGCCCTTTATGCTCTCCGTCTAAGCCGAAGGTAGAGTCTTCTGAGAACCGCAATCTCCTCGGTCCACCCATACAGCAGACGTCGACGTGGTCCCGGTCTATGTCGGAACATGGACAACTCACAGGCGCTGCGAATAAGACCCATTGTTTCTTCCACAACAGCTTCTACCTGTTCCCGGGTTCTGCGATTAGTTGGGTGTTCTACTATGAACCGGACGTCTCGAAGTATCTACTATGAACCGACCTCTCCCGGACGGAGAAAGTAATGTACTGGTGATCACTTCCGGTATAGTCCTCTAGTACGCTCCAACGCTCCACTAGTGGGGCGAGATCCTCCGTCGCGAACCAGTTGTCGGGTATAGTCTTCCTATACCCTGGGCAACGAAACGTCGACGTACAACCAGTGTTTAGTACAATTAGTCCTCTTCTGGCCGCCATGTCCGAGATATATTTCCCTCGAGAGTTGGTGTTGGATATTTCCCATTCAGTACTATGCGCATTGAAGTCTCCAGCGACTATAATTTTGCCTGACATTCGAAGGATTTCATCCTCTAGTGCATCTATTTTAATTCTGAAGGTCTGGATCAATTCATTCGGAGTAAAGTAGCAGCTGATATATGTCACTCCTCCACTTTTGATCCATACGAAGCCTTCCCCACGTCCGTGTGCCTTCATCGTAATCCTTTCGGAATCCCGTACCCAGATCGCCGCAGTCCCAAGCTCATCGCGGTACCAGTACGTAGATAATAGGTCCCTGTACTGGCCACTCGTGGACTAGCTGGTTCAGGAGAGAGTCTGCCGTCTTGCTCTGATTAAGATTCTCTTGCATAATTCGGATCATCTTATAACTAATTGAGTGCTCCCTAAGGCGTTCCTAAACACCTAGAATCTCCTAGACCCAGGGATAAGGTTTACGATACCAGAATCGTGGCCCTTCTCAGCACACAGAAAGCATCGTTCAGGGGATGCACACACCTTCGCCTTGTGGTCTGGCCCGCCACACCTGAAGAAGAGCTTGTTTCTATCAGGGCCTTTGCATATCCCAACGTGGTGACCGTACCCAAGGCACTTATAGCACTTGGTCGCGGTTGCCCTCAGCTTGGCTGTGCAGCTGACGAATCCCACTTTTATGTGCTGGGTTTTTATAAGTTGTTGCGCGCCGTTTGTTCCTATGGTCATTATTGCCATTTTTTGTGCCCTTCTGTTAGAGTCGGTTACCGAGACTTTGAACCTCGCGGTCCAACCGCCCAAACTTCTTTTATGGCATTACTCACCTCCTCCGAAGTGGTGAGGTCATCAAGATCTCTAATCTCCACCGTCTCCTTTGGTTCTAAGCTGCAGACGCTTGCATTCTCCCCCAGTACAGTTTTGACGGACTCGCCAAATGCAGCTTTATCTCCTGTTCCGGTCCCTAGTTCCACTAGGACTTGTCCGACCCGCGTCTTACGAACCGCTCTTATCTCTGTCCCCGTGCTCTCAGTGTTAACTTCCTTCCTGATAATGCGTAATACTTCAGCATAAGATTTGCCTTGGGTTGGTTTAATCAGGATTGCCCCTCGACGAAGTCCTCTCTTTCGTGCTCCTTTATTAGTATTAGTTTTCTCCACGACTCCAGCGGTGACATTCTCTAGGACTTTACTCCTGGCTTTTTCCTTCCTCTCTCTCATCTTTTTTCTTGGTACGACCTTGACCCTGCAGCATCTCCAATTCCTTCTTTTTATCCTTCTCCTGTTCTCTATCCTCTCTCTCTTTTCTTATTTTCCCTTTTCCGTCAATAGCGGGCTGTTGACTAACCGCTTCTGGCTGGGAATGGGAATTCTCTCAGTCTTCACACCCATATCTTTCAAGATTGGGGCGGTGACTGTTGCTGGTCCTCGCTTCGTATTTTGGGAGCCACTAGCCACTATGGCGTCAATAAGCTCATCTAGTTCTGCCAGCCTGTTTTTCACATCCATCGATATGTTTTTTTTGCCAAATAGTTGCAGCCCGCATGCAACCGATTATAGTCTGGCACTGGCGTAGTATCTGCTCCCTCCTTTCTACGTCGTCGTTGACTTGAGACATGTTTCTTCGTTTTAGAGAACTCGCTACCACCGCCAGAGGCAGCGGATTCGCCATTACTTCGTTCTCTGCAATACGCGCCTGCTGCGCATTACTCCGGCCATCCAGCGAGGTACCCTTACTAATCCGCGGCAGGGTCCTCATTACCTTCGCATTTCTCCTGAATGGCTCAACACATACTATATCATCACCACCGCTTTTCTATTCATTTTTTTTATCCATTTGCGTATTTAATGAGTATTTGCCTCTATTCAGGTACAGGGTTGCGTTCTCGAACCACAGCCGAGGCAACTGCCAGCATTCGCCTCCCGCTTCCCTGCACTCCATAGGGAAGCTCTCCCATTCAGCCGCCCTTTCCCCTCTTTAAGCTGATCACCGAATCACCAGTAATCTGTTGCCGAGGGTTCCGTAGACCTTCAAAAGAAAGCTGCCTTGCACAAACTCCCGGTTGACTTGTAGATATCAACACGGGTGTTTTCCCTGCTTTTAGAGCGTGCTACTCTCTAAACCGCAGTTCACCCGGGGTCCCAATTCAGCAAAGAAGCGTGTTTAATCCCGAATCTCGCAAGCAGACGTTCATCTCAACCGTCCAGCTGAATTCCTGCATCTGCATCTTCCATGCAGGAAGGAACATGACCGCCCCGCATTGCCACGTTGCATTGCCGGAGAGGCTGTTTGTGAGATTACAGTGATGCCTTCGGTGCACTCACACGGCAGTAACTGAATGGACTCGTACCACAAGCATTCCTTACTATGGGCATTTCTACACTCCCGCCCACTGAGGTAATAATAATAATAATAATAATAATCATAATTATAAACATAATACTAATAATAATAATAATAGTATAATAATAATAAAAAAAATATTAG
>OX352772.1:177736706-177744206 GCA_947095535.1 Poecilobothrus nobilitatus
TATATACTAATTTCGTATCCAAACACTTTAAATTTAATTTATACAAAATTTTTTTTTCTATTACTAACCTAAGACTAAACTTTTTATTTATTTATTATATATCTACATATAATTTTAACAGCTATAATATATGTATATCTGTGTGTAAAAGTATGTACTTATTATACATTTTTACATATTCAATGAACCAACTAAAAATTTATAAATTAAAACTCCAAATATTATTAATTATTATTATAATCTAGTCTCCACCCTTATTAAGTTACAATTAAACACAAAACTTTTTAAATTATTTACACTTAACATGCATAAATTCTTACTGAAAATTATTAAAAAATTAGTTAAATTAAAAAACAAAACTCCTAAATTATTAAAACCATATATGTATATATCTTTGCTACATTATAACACATTTCCTTTTAATTTTAATTTTTCGCTTTTTATAAAAAAGAAAAACATTTTCAAAAACAATTTTTATATTTTAATTTTTTTTGACTTCAATGTTTGCTTTTTACTTAAACATAATTTATACAAAAAATTTTTTTCTATTACTAACCTAGGCACATCAACGTACTTATATTATTATTTAATATTTAAAACGACACGAGCACATGTTTTTGATAATAATACTAGTTTACTACGTCAAAAAGTGTACTTCAACAACAACAACAACAAAAAAAAAAGAGAAAGAAGATAAAATTAAATATGACTTTGATAAGAGATTTCTCTAGTATCTATTGTAGCTATGAATGGGAAAATACTATTGTCGCGTACCACAATATTGACTTTTAATATACATGAAAATATTAAAGTTAATTATTTTACAGGGCTGCGCAAAAGTGTTATGCTGAATTACAAATATAATTTTAATATATTATACCTAAATATTCAGAGCCTTAGGAATAAATTAAGTAATTTAGAGATATTAATTAATTCTCTCCATTATGACGTTCATGTAGTAATTTTAACAGAAATTTGGCTCCTAAAGCATGAAAATCAATTTTATAATCTTCCAGGGTTTTCAGCGTATTTTTCTAATCGTGAAAAGTCGTATGGTGGAGAAGCAATATATGTATCTAATAGTTTAGTTAGTAATTTAATTTTTGAAGAAAATGTTAACTCTTCAAATATGCTTATAGTAAAACTACCCGAACAAAATATTAATATAATGTGTTTTTATAAAGCACATCAAACCAAATTAAATGAGTTTGTTGATAAATTAGACGAGATAACTGCTATCTATAAGAATTCTTTGGTCCTAGGGGATTTTAATATAAGCTTGTTAAATAAAAATAATACGGAGGTTTAAAATTATTTGAACACTCTACTATGTAATGGTTATATAGTTTATAACAACATTAACGAAAATTTCGCAACTAGAATAGGTACAACCACGAGAACAATTATTGACCATTTTCTTACGGACTTAATTGATTACAATTATAACGTACATGTCTCCGAGTCATGCCTATCAGATCATCATCTGCTCTTTGTAAGTACAAATTTAAAGTCTATGAAACAAACAAGTAATTTAAAAAAAACTATTTTAGACTACGATAAACTTTCTAGTGATAGATTTTGGAGTGATTTAGAAATATTCGCTACAATTGATAAATTCATAGAAGTACTTTCAAGTAAAATTCAAAAATATACTAAAGTTATTTCTCAACATAACCGAAAAAGAAAGCATGAGTGGATTAACGACGATATTATTCGTAATATCAAAATTCGTGATTCCTTCTTTAAATACAAGAAAAAGTACCCCAACGATGAAGAAATCAAAGAACGCTATCTAAAATATAAAGAGTTAGTACGTAGGGAAATAAAACAAGCCAAACAGAATTTTTGCAATAAGATAATATCAAATGATCCCAATAATAGTAGAAAATTATGGGATCTATACAAAAGAATTATGTACAACAAAAGCATTTTTGATACAACATCTAGTTCAAATGAAATAAAATTTAATAATGCCATTATAAATAACCCTCAACAAATTGCAAACACAATGAACACATACTTTATTAATGTAACAAATTCTTTAAATATATCAAGAGATTCCATTGATGAAAACTATTTAGGCTCTTTTCAAAAAATAATTCATAATAGTTTTAGCTTATCTCCTACAAGCATAGATGAAGTTCAAAAAACAATTGACACAATTAAGTTAGGATCGGCTACTGCATATGATAATATTTCATCGAAAGTTTAAAAAAAATACTCTAACCAAATTAGTCCGCTCATGGTAAAATTCATTAACTCTGCCTTTGGATTTGGGCACTTCTCTGATGCCCTAAAAATTACCACAGTTACACCGATACATAAAGCAAACGATAAATCAGATCCTTCGAACTACAGGCCAATTTCAGTATTAAATTCAATTTCAAAAATATTCAAAAAAATTATCAAAACAAGACTAACAAGACTAACGCTAATGGCATTTTGCATAAAGATCAGTACGGTTTTGAGGATAACTCAAACACGGCTGCCGCTTGTTTAGCTTTGTCGGATTTTATAACAAAAAGCATGGATGAGAAAAAATATACAGCTTGCTTATTTATAGATCTACAAAAAGCATTTGATTGCGTCGACCATGATATACTTATTTTTAAATTATCACAATTGGAATTTAGTGAAACTCAGTTAAACCTGCTCAGATCTTACTTATCTAATAGGAAGCAACAAACTCGCTGCAATGGCATCAAAAGCAACATAGAACTTGTAAAAAAAGGCGTTCCCCAAGGGTCGATTTTAGGTCCTGATCTGTTTAAAATTTATATAGATGATATAGCAAGGCTAAATTTAAAGGGACTCTTACAGCTCTTTGCCGATGATGCTGTCATTAAATATTCCACAGACACCGAAATAGAGTTAAGAGAGGCTATACAAAACGATCTATGTAATATAGAAGAGTGGTTAGACAAAAATAAAATGTCCTTCAATATTAAAAAAAGTAAAATTCTCATTTTCGATAACAAAATCCTTAATTTCCACAATATCAAATATAAAAATAATAATATTAATATAGTAAAAACATTTCAATTATCTAGGTCTCGTAATAGACAGTAAACTTACATGGCAAGAACATATAGACCATGTCATAAAAAAAATCACTCCATACGTTTTTATATTAAAAAGACTACGAAAATACTTCGATAGAAACACATTATTCAACATATATTCGTCATACATTGCTTCTAATTTAACTTACTTAAACCCACTTTGGAGTAATGCGTCACTAACACATATCAAAAAAATTGATATTGTTCATAAGCAATAAAAATTATTAATTTCTATCATCATAGACATCCCACAAATTTTCTATACTCGGCTCAATATTTACGATTTGAAGTTATTTGTAAAAGAGAGTTATATTATCTAGCCTATAAAATAATTAACAATTTAATTAAACATAACTTTTTAATTAATCGAAATATTGATATTCATGGCTACAATACTAGAAACAAGTTGAATTTCTATCTTTATACCCGTACGATAGGATCGGGTATAATAAAATTACTCCTCCGTTTGTAACACCTCGAAATAAGCGAGCTAGATATACCTTCAAAGGTATGGATCGGATCAGAAAAAAATTCTAAGACTTTTGAGCCATGTCCGTCCGTCCGTCCGTCAGCACGCTAACTCAAAAACTAAGAAAGCTAGAATCTTGAAATTTACACAAAATATTCTGGGAGTAATTTGTAGGTTCCCTATTTTTTTTGGTTGAGTTTGGACCAAGCCTTAGGGTAGCTCTCGAACACCTAACTTTTAGATCCCTATATTTTTTTTTAAATAGAGCTATGAAATTTTAACAACTGATAGATCTCACAAAAATAATAATTTTATTTTTAATAACTTTTTTTCTAGCCCCACCCGTTACGGAGCTACAGCTCCCCAAAGGTTCATAAAAGCTCTATATTTAAATTGTTATAGCACAAGTTGTATAAGGTATATCTTCATTTTGAAAACGCCAAACGATTACTACTTTTATTAGCTTTAAAAGTATATATACAATAAATATATAGTTGTGGCATACGGTGTCTTAATTTACCGTTATGCGAAACTCAAATTTTGCAAAATCCTTTAACCCTTCTATCTTCTAAACAGTTTAAGTTGGAAACTTAAAATTTTGACAGAAGTTAGATCTTTGAAAATAAGTATGAGTCATTTCAGAAATGCTATTTTGTATCACCCCCCATTTAGGAGCTGTAATGGGTCAAAAACTGAAAATTTCCTATTTTTAAACACTTGTAACTTGAACACCTCTTAAAATTTTTTTGAAGTAATACACAAAAATTAAAGCTTCAACATTATACTCTTATTTCTGTTAACAACTTTTTTTAATAATATAGGGTTACTTTATAATTGACGAAAGTGTTACTTGATTTTTTCAAATTTTCTAACAAATTTCTTCAACAAATTTTTTGCATTTGTTTTACTTGATAATTTGAAATTGTTGAGGATATAATGCGTAGTACAAAAAAATGTAAATAAATAAACAACATAACGGTTGCTTGAATAATTTTTATTTATATGATATTGATATACATACTTATATAATATTATGTTTATTTACATATTGTATATGCCACTAGTGAGTGAATGATAAGAGTATATATGTATATTATATAGTGCCGTATTTACATACATATATGTATTTTATTGTACTTATAAGAAATTAGTCTGTCAATGGAATATTTAAATATAATATAATATAATATTTAAAATTATATTTACTGTTTTGTACTTAGTAAATTTAATATACATTTACCGCTTAGTATTAAATGGTACTATAGAATATTTGAAAAAGTTTTGGATTGATAATCGTTATGTGGAAGGTTAGAATCTGCTTTTGAAGAATGTACATATAAACATATAGTTTGAATATATGTACAACCCATAGTTCTAGAAATTATAAAATTCACCCAAATTATTTTAAAATACTAAAATATTAAAAAAATAATATTGTAAGCAGAGTGACTGGCTGTGAACATACTAACGGTTCGTACGGGTATCTAAGAGTTGACAAAGTCAACTGTATTCTTCCTCCTTCTTTATTTAAAACGAATAAACAAAAAAACAATGTTGTATACACAAGTTTAAGTGCATTTAATTATTTAAGTAATGAACTAAAAAACATGTCCTCGTTTAGTTTATTTAAGAAAAATATTAGGGATCTTCTCCTAAACACAAACTTAAACTAACAGTACTAATACGTAACTAAATTTAAAATATATTAAAAACAGCAAAAAAAAATAATAATATAAAAAAAAAACAAAGGGAAGTTAAATAATAATGCAAAATAGTTTAGCTATATGTAATAACAACTTGTTTTAAACGTTACAATGTTAATTGGTATGCAATCAAAATGTATAAAATGAAAAAAGTAAAAAGAAAAGTTACACCAGGATCATTAAATTCAGTGACTCTTTTTATTATGTTGTTATTAAAAGTGTAATTATTTGTGATTAAGTTTAGTGAACGCGTAAATGAAATGACGGCACATTTATCAATGTTTAAAATAAGATTGTTACATTTACACCAGTTCATAAAGTTATTAAGATCTTTTTGGAAAGAGTCTGCATCATTCATTGAGCACACTTCTTTAAAGATTTTCATGTCGTCCGCGTAAATTTTTATGGAACTGTTCTGAATAATCTTAGTAACATCATTTTTTGAGATAATAAACAACAATGGTCCAATGATGACTACCCTGTGGTACTCCAGAATTAGCAACAAAAGATGCTGAAATTGCTGTTCTGAAAAGAACACTATAGCTACGGTTATTTAAGTATGAATCAATCCAGTTGATTAAGAAATAAGGAAAACCATATTTTTTTAATTTATAGAGTATTACAATATGAGGTAGAAGATCAAACGCTTTACTTAAGTCAGTATAAACCATGTCAGTTTGGCGCCCAACTTCCATTGTTTTCAAAATAGTTGAAGCTATTTCTGTAAGGTTAGTTACAGTTGATCTCTTTTTTACAAATCCATGTTGATCATTCACTATAAATTCAGAACAATAATCATAAATTGCATCAAAGACAATAAGCTCAAACACTTTCGGCAAACTAGAAAGTTTAGAAATAGGCCTATAATTCACGACATTACTTTTTCAGTCTTTTTTATGAACTGGCCTTATGTACGATTCTTTCCATAAGTTAGGGAACACCCCAGAAGCAAAAGATTTATTAAAAATAAGTGCTATAGGATTAGATAGGGAATCTGCGCAATGCTTTAAAATAATTTCTGGGAGGTTATCTGGTCCAGGAGCAGAGTTGTCACCCAATTTAATTAGATAAAGCTGTATTGCGGCTGGTGTAAAATTAATATTTTGAAGAGGTAAACTTGGAAAGTCTTCCAAATTAAAATTAGATTCATCAATATCGAAAGAAGAAGTAGAATAACTCCCGGCGAAAAAATCTTTAAAATAATTAGATATAACAATTGAGTCGTTAGAATTCTGATCTTTGTAAGACATATAATTTGGATATTGATCGGATTTACGTTTTGAATTTACAAGCTTCCAAAAAGATTTAGCATCTGTACGAAGTTGCGAAGCAATTTTACTAATGTAAGCTTCATATTTAAGACTTAGTAAAGATTTGAATGCGGTAAATAAATTTAGAAAATTTGAATAAGAAAATTATTATTATGAAATAGAAATATTATCCTTCTTATTTAAATATGCATTCCACGCTTTATTTTTTTATTTCTAAGAGTTTTTAGTTCACCATCATACCATGGTGGGCTTGAATTGATATCTCTATCACGAACTCGAGGAACATACAAGTCTAATCCATGGTAAATTACTTCGTAAAATTTATCAATCGTTTTATTTAAATCATATATGTCTAGTAAAGAATTAAAGTCAATTGAAAGAAAAAAATTGTTAAGCATATAAAAATTAGTTTTGGAAAAATTAAATTTATGTGAGATATTTAATGACGATTTATTTAAACAATTATAACGAAATTGAAAACTGAAAGGGGGATGATGACAATCAATTTTTTAAAAGGGGTGTTACCGTCAATATTCTAGTTACATTTACCCAGTCAGAAGTAAAATGAAGGTCTAATTGTTTGTTTAATAGATTTTTAGTTGAAGAGACTTGTTGAAGTCCGCATGCAAGCAAACTATCTATAACTGTTGATTCGACATTAGAGGTTAAATTAGTCGGAATGTAGAAACATTCCTCGTCATGAAGTTGCCAATTAATATTTGGCAAATTCAGATCCCCACATATTATGAGTTCGTTAAGGTCATTTAATTTATTATTCAAAGAATCAACAACTGAGCAAAAATATTGGTAAATTTTAATATTACAATTTGAAGGAATATACCAACATAGAATATAAAGATTTAAAACATTTAAATCAATTTTAACTGCTATTACACATCAGTTTATTAAATCAGGTATTTGTACCTGTGAAGAGTTAAAGTTATTCTTAACTGATATAAGAACACCTCCACCTTTGCGAATTAATGAATTATTTA
>OX352772.1:177749206-177751706 GCA_947095535.1 Poecilobothrus nobilitatus
TAGAAGCTGGGCGCTTCGTATTCGCCAGGCTGGCCAGTACTTTGGCACTTGCCTCGGCTTCAGCAACTTCGGCCTCCAACTTCTTCCAGCTTGATCTGCAATGTGCGATAACTTGCAGCCGCTCCTCAAGTTCAGGTATTCCCAATTTTATTTTGTTAGAGATGGTTTTTTGGGTATTCAACGACCCCTTCATCGCCTGTACTATCTCCATACATCGCTGTACCGAACTTTCTTCATCCGCCCTCATTTTATTCATAAAAGCCCGCCGTGGCGAACTTTCTAAGGAGGGTCTGTCCTCCACATCTGACTCCACCGTATTCGTCTCTGCTAAATCAGAGCAAATCTCCACCGGCGGCCGTCTTGGCGTCTGCATTCCCTGTTTCATCACCGGCGACCTTTGCGTCTTCCCGCTCCTTGTGAATGGGTGCATTCCCAATCCTCCTCTCTCCTCTTCACTCCTCGTGCTGACTTCTATATTTTTATTTGTTTGTTCCATTTTTTGGTCCCACGAATATGGCGGCAAAGGAAGGTCCACCACAGCAGAGGCCCGATGCAGTGGTGGACCTTCCTTTGCCGCCATATTCGTGGGACCAAAAAATGGAACAAACAAATAAAAATATAGAAGTCAGCACGAGGAGTGAAGAGGAGAGA
Organism: Poecilobothrus nobilitatus; assembly: GCA_947095535.1. Classification (NCBI taxonomy): domain Eukaryota; kingdom Metazoa; phylum Arthropoda; class Insecta; order Diptera; family Dolichopodidae; genus Poecilobothrus; species Poecilobothrus nobilitatus. The sequence goes on from OX352772.1 coordinate 177,749,858, forward strand.
GGAGGATTGGGAATGCACCCATTCACAAGGAGCGGGAAGACGCAAAGGTCGCCGGTGATGAAACAGGGAATGCAGACGCCAAGACGGCCGCCGGTGGAGATTTGCTCTGATTTAGCAGAGACGAATACGGTGGAGTCAGATGTGGAGGACAGACCCTCCTTAGAAAGTTCGCCACGGCGGGCTTTTATGAATAAAATGAGGGCGGACGAAGAAAGTTCGGTACAGCGATGTATGGAGATAGTACAGGCGATGAAGGGGTCGTTGAATACCCAAAAAACCATCTCTAACAAAATAAAATTGGGAATACCTGAACTTGAGGAGCGGCTGCAAGTTATCGCACATTGCAGATCAAGCTGGAAGAAGTTGGAGGCCGAAGTTGCTGAAGCCGAGGCAAGTGCCAAAGTACTGGCCAGCCTGGCGAATACGAAGCGCCCAGCTTCTAGTCCAGTGGAGCGGGCGGATAATAAGCGGCAGAGGGCTGACGGGCAGACCCCGGCCGAAATCCAGGATAAAAACGGGGATTGGAAGCAGGCCCACCGCAAAAAGAAGCGCAAAGGAAGTTGGCGAAGGCCAAGACTGCAGTCAGCGTCAAAGCGGCAGGAGTCACCAAAACCGTTGCCAAGGCTTACGAGGGTGTTAAGGCGGCGGAGCAGATTAGAGCTCGGAATCGGGGGCCAAAGATTAAAGCCGTGGCAGTGGTGGTTAGGCCCATCGACGGTCGCTCATATGCCGATGTCCTGGCCGATATAGGGTCCACTGTGAAGCCAGAGGATTTTGGGGACAAACGTCAAGGCGATACAGCAGGCGAAGACGGGAGGTGTTCTCAAAGAATTTGGCCTTGGGACCAAGGATAGAGAAGGCTTCCGGAAAGCAGTTCAGGGAGTCTTGGGGGATAAGGCTGCAGTACGCACTCTTGAGCCTAGATGCTCCCTGGAGATTCGTGGCCTGGACTGAATTGCTACAGACGTGGAAGTGGAAGCAGCAATAAGGCGGGACGTCCGGGAGGCACATGCTGGCTGACAAAGCAGAAAGGCAGGAGTCAGAAATACGCCATTATATATATCGGCGAACGAGTGGCCCGTAAGCTCATTGGTCTGGGTAAGATCAAAATCGGCTGGGTTAGCTACAGAGTCCGGAGAAGAGTCGATTTGGATCGTCGATTCAGGTGTCTTCCTACTGGCCATATAGCGCGGACTTGAAAGGGTCCAGACAGGAGTCGCCTCTGTCGGCGTTGTGGCGGAGAGGGTCATCTGGCAAAGGACTGCAGCGAAAACGAGCACTGTGTGCTCTGTTTTGATGCGGGCTGTAAGGCTGAAGAGCTGACCCACACAGCAGGAACGGGTCGATGCAAGATCTTCAGGACGGCACTGCAGAAGGGGGGGGGGGGATCCAGATGATTAAAATCCTGCAGCCTAACCTGAATAGGAGTAGGATTGCTAATGATCTTCTCCGCCAGCTGGCCAGATAGAAGGGTATTGACTTACTGCTCATTAGTGAGCAGTATAGTCATAACCAGCCTTCTCCATGGTACCCAGATGACCTGGGGACAACAGCTATATGGATCCCTGGCGCGGGGAAACTTCCGGTGAAGGAGCACAGACGTGGGTGGGGATTCGTCTGGGTTAGGTGTAGGGAGACAACTTTCGTTAGTGTGTACCTCACCTCCAATGAATCCATTGACGAATTCATGGAGAAAGTGGGCGATCTTGAAGTCATGATCCTTGGTGCTTCTGGGGGCAAGGTGGTGGGCGGCAATTTCAATGCTAAGGCTTTGGAAAGGGGGATAGAGTATCCGGACGCTAGAGGTGGCCTAGAGGTAGTTTTGGATATAGCGGCTGGGCCTTGTCAT
>OX352772.1:177756706-177761706 GCA_947095535.1 Poecilobothrus nobilitatus
CCTATTTCTAAACTTTCTAGTTTGCCGAAAGTGTTTGAGCTTATTGTCTTTGATGCAATTTATGATTATTGTTCTGAATTTATAGTGAATGATCAACATGGATTTGTAAAAAAGAGATCAACTGTAACTAACCTTACAGAAATAGCTTCAACTATTTTGAAAACAATGGAAGTTGGGCGCCAAACTGACATGGTTTATACTGACTTAAGTAAAGCGTTTGATCTTCTACCTCATATTGTAATACTCTATAAATTAAAAAAATATGGTTTTCCTTATTTCTTAATCAACTGGATTGATTCATACTTAAATAACCGTAGCTATAGTGTTCTTTTCAGAACAGCAATTTCAGCATCTTTTGTTGCTAATTCTGGAGTACCACAGGGTAGTCATCATTGGACCATTGTTGTTTATTATCTCAAAAAATGATGTTACTAAGATTATTCAGAACAGTTCCATAAAAATTTACGCGGACGACATGAAAATCTTTAAAGAAGTGTGCTCAATGAATGATGCAGACTCTTTCCAAAAAGATCTTAATAACTTTATGAACTGGTGTAAATGTAACAATCTTATTTTAAACATTGATAAATGTGCCGTCATTTCATTTACGCGTTCACTAAACTTAATCACAAATAATTACACTTTTAATAACAACATAATAAAAAGAGTCACTGAATTTAATGATCCTGGTGTAACTTTTCTTTTTACTTTTTTCATTTTATACATTTTGATTGCATACCAATTAACATTGTAACGTTTAAAACAAGTTGTTATTACATATAGCTAAACTATTTTGCATTATTATTTAACTTCCCTTTGTTTTTTTTTTATATTATTATTTTTTTTTGCTGTTTTTAATATATTTTAAATTTAGTTACGTATTAGTACTGTTAGTTTAAGTTTGTGTTTAGGAGAAGATCCCTAATATTTTTCTTAAATAAACTAAACGAGGACATGTTTTTTAGTTCATTACTTAAATAATTAAATGCACTTAAACTTGTGTATACAACATTGTTTTTTTGTTTATTCAGTGGTGGACCTTCCTTAAGGTAAGGTAAGGTTTGGTAAGGTCAAAATACTTCCTGAGGTGACCTGGTATCAGGAAGGTTCCGTTTGCGATAGCTAAGTATTATACCCCCTTGCTACCAACTAGTCAACTGGGCACGGTTCGCATCACACCACTGGATTAGGAGTTCGATCTTTAGTTGCCTTTTACGAGAAGCATACCTTACTGCGGGAATATTCTATACCCCTTTCAAGCGGGGGGAAATAATAATAATAATAATAATAATAATAATAATAATAATATTAATAATAATAAGAATAATAAGAATAATAATAATAATTATAATAATAATAATAATAATAATAATAATAATAATAATAATAATAATAATAATAATAATAATAATAATAATAATAATAATAATAATAATAATAATAATAATAATAATAATAATAATAATAATAATAATAATAATAATAATAATAAGAATAAGAATAATAATAATAAGAATAATAATAATAATAATAGTAATAGTAGTATAAATTTTCGGTCCGGTTCGCTTGCTGAATTTGTGTAAATAAAAATTTAAAATAAAATATTGAATTCTATATTACAAATAAATTAATTAAAATAATAGAGTTTTTTTTTTTCTTTTCTTTTTGAGTTATCAATTGTTTTATTATCTCCATTATTGCTGAGACATTGGATATAAATATTTATTTATCATTTTTCTTAAATTAATTATAATAGTGCACCTAACTTAACTGTAATAAAAGAAAAAAAAGAAAAAAAAAAAAATAGTGCATTGAACTAGTAAATACTTAAAACTAATAATTACAATAAAAATAACTATACACAACGGCATGTATTTTTGCTTTTTGTCTAACTAATCTATATAAATTAAATGTTAAAACTCGATTAACTTAATAACAATAATTACACTATATTTAATTCCACTATATTTAACTTAAATAAATTTAAAAATAAAAATAAAAAGAGAAAAAAAACAATTAAAAAGCTAAATAATTTAATTTTAACTTGTACCGGCGCGAATTATGCTTATATTTATTTGGGTAACATGCATGGAACTATATTTTAATATTTAACATAAATAAACTTAAAAATAAAAAAGAAAAGACAAAATTTAAAACTATTAAAAATATTAAAAATTAAATTAAACTAAACAATTTAATGTTGATTTCTACCGGCGCGACTTTTGTTTATGTTTATTTGTTTATCATTCATCATTCATAGAACTGTCAACTGACATATGTCATCATTACTTGTTTTGTCAATTGTCATTACTAAGTAAAGTGCTACCAGTATAAGATTTTTTTTTAAGATGTCTAATTACTTGTTACAATCCAAATTAGTATTACCGCATTGTAAATTATTTCCTTTTACAATATTTTCGACATATTTTTGGATTCATATTCATAATTCTAAATTTTTAATTTAATTTAAAATTATAGTAAATATATAACAATTACATCTAATATGGACAACAAGCAAATGAAATTAAAATCCACTAGTACTAGTACTTCGTCATCAAAATCTGCTTCTTCACCCGTTACTAGTAAAAATAAAGAGGTCTCTAATAAGAATGTTAATGCATGCAGCAATGATTACCTTATGGAAATGCTTAACAAATTTATGGAACGTATTGAAAGTGTTGAAGATAAAATATTGAATGTTATTGACCAAAAATTTTCCAACCTAGAACAAAAAATCGAAGATAAACTTGCTGATCTAGAGCAACGCTTAGGTGAGACTTACGCGGCAGATTTCAAACTTGAAGGTGAGGAAATTTGTGATAAGCTGGAAAGGATAAACGTAAAAAATATTGTTGAAGAAGTACCAAAAAGTAGCAATGTACAAAAGAAAAAGTTAACTCCTTTGTTTTCTGATATGGTAAAAAAAAACCCAGTTGTATTGATAAAACCAAAACAAAACCAAAAGTCAGAAGTGACAAAGACAGATGTAAAAAAAGTTATCAACCCAATAAACTACAAAGTGCGTGCAATGTCTGAAAGAAGAGATGGCAAAGTAGCAATATTTTGTGAGGACAATAGTACTGTAGGTAACATTGAAAATGAAATTAAAAATAAAATGAATAAAAATTATGATGTAGTTGTCTTGAAAGAGATAAAACTAAAAATTTTAATAGTAGGTATGACAGAAAAATATGGAAAAGAACAGCTAGTAGAAAGAATTGTTAAGCAAAATATAATGAATTTCGAGAATGAAATAAAATTTATAAAATCATACAAAAGTAGCAAAAGTGAAGAGAAATATAATGGAATTGTTGAACTTAACACAGAAGATTTCAAATGTATAATGGAAGTAGAGAAAATAAAAATTGTTTGGGATAATTGTAAAATATATGAAAATTATGATGTTCGTAGATGTTTCAAATGTTTGGCGTATGGTCACAAAAGTGAGAAATATACTATATCATCAAAAGTATGTCTGAAATGTGGAGGAAATCATCTAGCCAAAGAATGTATACAGAATAATCAAATTTGTATAAACTGTAAAAGAGCGAATGAATCTCTGAATTTACAACTAGATATTTCGCATAATGTTTTTGATAAAAATTGTCCATCATTGTTAAGAAAAATAAATATTGAAAAAAGAAAAATTTTTAAGTAGCAATCAATAGAAGATATTGTAGGAATTTATTTAAATTGTCAGGGTATTATAAACAATTTTTATGAACTTGAATTACTAGCTATTAATAATACTTTTGATTTCATTTGCTTGTCTGAAACTCATCTTTGTGAAATAGACGACGATAATTTAATAAACATTTATAGATACAGTTTAATAAGAATTAATTCAAGTTCACGTCATACGGGTGGATGTATGTTTTATCTGAAAAATTGTTGGAATTTCGAGTCAGTCAAAAAAGTTAACGTAGATGCCGAATTCTGGATCTTGATCATCAGAATGTACAATACTAATGAATGTACTAATGAATGTACAATAACAATGACTAATGTGTTCTATCTAGTAGCAGTTTATAGGGCACCCCACTACTCTAATTTGAATTATTTTAAAAGTAATTTCAATTTGTTAATGGAAGAAATAAGCGAAATATCACATACAGTTTTAATAATGGGTGATTTTAATATTAACTGGCTGAATGATAATACTGCAAGAAATAAAATAAAAGATGCAATTAATGACTGTGGATTCAAACAAATCGTTAATCAATATACTAGAATATCTAAACACAGTAAAACTTTAATTGATTATGTGATAGTAAACGACAATTATAATATTAAAACATTCATTGAGGATAATTGGAAGATAAGCGATCATGAAACAATTAAAATTAGTATAAAAACCAAATTTAAATAAAAAGAATAATAATAATACCAGCTTTAAAATATTAAAATATAGTAAAAATAGATTTATAAGAAAGTTAATCGGAAATGAAATATTAACGATATACAACTTGAACTGCAATATAAAAGCAGAAATTTTTAGTAAAGGCCTAAGAAATACTTTTAATGAATTTGTTGAAATAAAAACATTTAATCAAAGAAATAATAATAACTGGTTCACATTAGAACTACATGAATTAAAAATGAGGAAAATTAAACAATACAAAATTGCTAAATTTTTAAATAATGAAGAAGAATGAAATAAATATAAAAGTATAAGAAATGAATTTAAAAATAAAATTAGCAGTGAAAAAAATAAATATATAAAAAATAAAGTAGAGAATTGCACAGATCAAAAATATATGTGGAAAAAAATAAAAAAACTAGTGTTAAATGAATCAAAAAACAAAATTAAACAAGTGAAATTTACCAATAATAAAATATACACAAATAACATAGAAATTGCTAATAAGTTCAATGAATATTTCGTTGATAGTGTAGTGGATATTAACAGCAGTATTACAGTAAACAGCAGTAAAAATTATATCGATAATATTTCCACTATATTTAAATTTAAATTAGTCACGACAAATGATTTAAAAAAA
>OX352772.1:177780830-177785830 GCA_947095535.1 Poecilobothrus nobilitatus
GCATTGTACATATTCAGCAAGAGCTCAGGCCCAGCCCTTAACACTAGCTTCCATATTTCTCCCGGTAATCCATCCGGCCCAGGTGCTCTCCTTGGCTTGAGAGAGCAGACAGCGGTTTCCAGCTCCTCCATGGAGAAGTAGACAATCTCGCCTCGGGAGTTCGCACTCCTTCTCATCCGCGCCGGGTGCGCAGGGGATAGTCCGTGGACTATTCTCTCCGTGGAAGCAGCATCCATGGGGGCGGTACCGCCTCTCATGCCAAGCTTTTGAGTTACGATTTTGTAACCCAAACCCCATGGATCTGTCTCGACATCCTCCCTCAGCTTCCTTAGACACCGAGCCTTACTACCACTGATGGCCCGGCGAAGCTCCTTCTTCTTGGCCTTGTGGTCGGCAGACCAACGGGCAATCTCATCCCGGCCTCTAGCGCGTTGCGACTTGCGCCGAAGCCTTAAACATTCACACCTCAACTCCGCGATTTCATGAGTCCACCAGTATACCGGTCTTTTCCCGTGACGAGTCCTTTTGCGGGGTATAGAAGTCCCGCACGCCTCGTTTCGAACAAAGGGGGCGAGCTGTTCAGATGCAAAGGAGACATCTGGAATGGTTTCCGAATATCCTGGCCGTCTAAAGGTGGACACGCGGCCGGTGTTTAAAACTAGTAAACCCGTTCTAGCCGCCATTTCCAAAACGTGACCACCTCTAGCATCCGGATAATTCATCCCCCATTCCAAAGCCTGAGCATTGAAATCGCCACCCACCACCAGGCCCCCAGAAGCACGAAGGATCATGTCTTCAAGATCGCCGACTTTCTCCATGAATTCGATAATGGATTCGTTGGGGGTGAGGTACACGCTAACGAAAGTTGCCTCCCTACACCTAACCCAGACGAAACCCCGCCCACGTCCATACTCCTTCACCGGAAGTTTCGCCGGATCCGGGATCCATATCGCTACTGTTCCCAGGTCATCTGGGTACCATGGAGAAGAGTGGTTATGACTATACTAATCACTAATGAGCAGTAGGTCAATACCCTTCTCTCTGGCCATCTGGCGGAGAAGATCACTAGCAACCAGACAGATCCTATTCAGGTTGGCCTGCAGGATTTTAATCATCTTGATTCCCTCCCCTTCTGCAGTGCCGTCCTGAAGACCTTGCATCGCCCCGTTCCTGCTGTGTGAGTCAGCTCTTCAGCCTTACACCCCGCATCGAAGCAGAGCACACAGAGCTCCTTTTCGCTGCAGTCCTTTGCAAGATGGCCATCTCCGCCACACCTCCGACAGAGGCGGGTCCTGTCTGGGCCCTTGCACGTCCGTGCTATATTTCCAAAAGCAAGACACCTGAAGCAACGCTCCAGGTTGACTCTCCTCCGGACTCTGCAGCTAACCCAGCCGATGTTGATCTTACTCAGACCAATAAGCTTACGGGCCACTCGTTCGCCGATGTCTATAATGGCGTATTTCTGACTCCTGCCATTCTGCTTAGTCAGCCCTACCCGGAAGTCATGTGCCTCCGGGACGTCCCGCCTTATTGCTGCTTCTACCTCCGCCTCTGTAGCAAGGCAGTCCAGCCCACGAATCTCCAGGGAGCATCTAGGCTCAAGGCTGCGTACTGCAGCCCTATCTCCCAAGACTCCTGGAACTGCTTTCCGGAAGGCTTCTCTATCCTTGGTCCCAGGACCAGGCTCTATGAGAACCCCTCCTGTCTTCGTCTGCCGTATCGCCTTAACGTTTGTCCCCGAATCCTCTGGCTTCACAGTGGCCCGTATATCCGCCAGGACATCGGCATATGAGCGACCGTCGCTGGGCCTAACCACCACTGCCTCGGGCTTGATCTTTGGCCCCCGATTACGAGCTCTTCTGTGCTCCGCCGCCTTAATACCCTCCACAGTCTTGGCACCGGTGACGGTTTCGGTGCCCCCTGACGCCTTGGCGCTAACTGCAGCCTTGGCCTTCGCCGACTGCAGTCTTTTCCGCTTCTTTTTGGTGTGAACTTGCTTCCAGTCACCGCCTTTATCCTGGGTTTCGGCCGGAGTCTGCCCGTCAGCCCTCTGCCGCTTATCAACCGCCCGCTCCACTGGACTAGAAGCTGGACGCTTTGTATTCGCCGAGCTGGCCAATACTTTGGCCATTGCCTCGGCTTCAGCAACTTCGGCCTCCACCTTCCTCCAGCTTGATCTGCAATGCGCGATAACTTGCAGCCGCTCCTCAAGCTCAGGTATTCCAAATTTTATTTTGTTGATATGTTTTTTTGGGTATCCAACGCACCCTTCATCGCCTGAACAATCTCCATACATCGCTGTACAGAGCTTTCTTCGTCCGCCCGCATTTTATTCATGAAAGCCCGCCGCGGCGAAGTTTCTAAGACGGGTCTGTCCTCTACATCTGACTCCACCGTAGTCGTCTCTCCTGCGTCAGAGTAAATCTCCATCGGCGACCGTCTTGGCGTCTGAATTACCGGTTTCATCACCGGTGACCTTGGCGTCTTCACGCTCCTTGTGAATGGGTGCATGCCCAATCCTCTTCTCTCCTCCACTCTCCTACAACTGACTTCTGTTGTTTTATTTAATTGATCCATTTTTTGGTCCCACGAGTATCGCGGCAAAGGAAGGTCCACCACAGCAGAGGCCCGATACTGTGGTAAGGTCAAAATACTTCATGAGGTGACCTGGTATCAGGAAGGCTCCGTTTGCGATAGCTAAGTATTATACCCCCTTGCTACCAACTAGTCCACTGGGCACGGGTCGCATGACACCACTGAATTAGGGGGTTGGATTTTAGTCGCCTTTTACGACAAGCATACCTTACTGCGGGAATATTCTATACCCCTTTCCCGCGGGGGAATAATAATAATAATAATAATAATAATAGTAATAATAATAATAATAATAATAAAAATAATCTAATAAATAAGGAAGAAATTCTGTTTGTTTGTTTATTTGTTTGTTTGTTTGTTTGTTTGTTTGTGCCCTTTTCACGTAAAAACCACCAGTCCGATTGCAACCAAATTTTGCAGGAACGTTCCTACGACCCCGGAAAGTGTCATAGGCTATATCGCGTTTCGGTTCATTAACCCATTGCGGCCCGAGAGCCATTTAAAGCCGTTTCGTTTTTTCGTTGTCCTGCCTAAACGATTTGATCGATTGAGTTGAAAATTTGGACAAATATTCTTCTTATCATTGGACGGGTACCGAAGAAATTTGGATTCAATATGTTACCCGGATTCGGCCCGACGGGCTTCCAAAAATTTTTTTGTTTCCGATTTATGTCCAATTTTGTGTGGTGGTTTTATGGTCTGAAAAAAAGCCTGTGACAAATTTTTATGAAGATCCGGTAACCCGTTTGGGCACGAGAGTCGAACGAAGTTCATTAAATGTTTCTGTTGTCCTGCTTAAACGGTTTGACCAATTGAGTTGAAAATATACAATAGTGTAGCTCTTTACCACAAGAGCTCATTGAAATGATTTGGTTACGATCCATTGACCCGTTTCGACACCAGCTGTCAGTGAAGTTTTGTAATTTACTTAGTTGTCGCACTTAAACTGTTTGACCAATTGAGATCAAAATTTATCAAAGTGTAGCTCTTTACAACAGGAGCTTACTGAATCGATTTGGTTACGATCCATTAACCCGTTTCGGCACTAGGACTCAATGAAATTTTTCAATTTCTTTGCTGTCGCGCTTAAACGGTTTTGCCAATTGAATTGAAAATTTACAAAAGTGTAACTCTTTACCACAGGAGCTCACTGAGGTGATTTGGTTACGATCCATTAACCCGTTTCGGCACCAGGGCTCAATAAAAATTTTTAATTTCTTTGTTGTCGCACTTAAACGGTTTTACCAATTGAGTTGAAAATTTACAAAAGTGTAGGTCTTTATAACAAAAGCTTTCTGAGTTTATTTGGTTACGATACATTAACCCATCAGGCTTTAGGCCATGAAATTCTCATTTTTTATTATTGTAGTTAAACGATTTGACCAATTGAAAATTTGTACAAGTATTGCACTTTGGCAGACAAACTCATTCAATAAATTTTGTTGTGATACATTAACACATTTCGACACGATAGACTGTCAAAAAAAAATTTTGTTTCTAATTTCTGTCTAATTTGGCAGAATGAATTTATGGTTCTAAATTAGGCCTGTGACAAAATATTTGTTAACGTTTGTTAACCCATTTCCGCACGAGCACTTATCAATAATATTTTGCCTAATTTTGTGTATTGTTATTATTATTAAAAAGATATTTCCAACATTCTTTACTTTTATCTACACTGTTTCTAATATTCCATAAAAACTTTTCAATGCAAATTTCTAATATAGAACAGTAATTAAAGTAACATTATTAAGTATCTTAAGAATACTGTGTTTAAGTCTTAACAACATAACATTTTCGGCCGTTGTTTAAAAACAGAAACAATCTCCTACATTAGACAATCATCATGTCATCATTCAGAAATGCATTGCTTACATGTGGTCTACCTATATAAAATGCATGTGCATAACATCTTTCCCATAAAATATTGAAATATGTGCATATAGTATGTATAATATCCGTATATTTAAAAATACTATAAACTTTATCAATTAAATTAGAAAACATATTCACATTTCTGTACATCATTTAATCAAAAATGAGTACATACATATTTAAAGAACAGAAAACCTTACATTCTTATTCATATACAATTTTTACACATATTTTTAGCCAATCAATTAGGAAACATAATTAGAAAAACTATAGGTAAAAAAATTCTGGTCGATTTATAAAGGTAAAAAACAATCATGTATTTTTTATATTGAAAATATGTTAAACCGAACCTGAAATGTACGCATTTAAAAAGAAGTTTTTTCAAAATTTGAAGAGCTGTCGGTGCTGTAGGATCTCCAACGGTGAGGGTACATAAAAAAGTTGTTCTACAACATTACTCTTTTAAGAAACCTACGCATAGTTAATATTTCATTGCTCTTTATTAAACAGTATATAAGTTTTAATAGACG
>OX352772.1:177790830-177853330 GCA_947095535.1 Poecilobothrus nobilitatus
AATAAAAGTATACTAATAATAATAGTAATAATAATAATAATAGTATAATAATAATAATAATTATAATAATAATAATAATAATAGTAATAATAATAATAACAGTAATAGTAATAATAGTAATAATAATAATAATAATCATAATAATAATAAAAATAATAATAATAGTATAATAATAATAATAATAATAATAATAATAATAATAATAATAATAATAGTATAATAATAATAGTAATAATAATAATTGTAATAATAATAATAATTATAGTATAATAAAAATAATATGCCGATGTTGATCTTACTCAGACCAATAAGCTTACGGGCCACTCGTTCGCCGATGTCTATAATGGCGTATTTCTGACTCCTGCCATTCTGCTTAGTCAGCCCTACCCGGAAGTCATGTGCCTCCGGGACGTCCCGCCTTATTGCTGCTTCTACCTCCGCCTCTGTAGCAAGGCAGTCCAGCCCACGAATCTCCAGGGAGCATCTAGGCTCAAGGCTGCGTACTGCAGCCCTATCTCCCAAGACTCCTGGAACTGCTTTCCGGAAGGCTTCTCTATCCTTGGTCCCAGGACCAAGCTCTATGAGAACCCCTCCTGTCTTCGTCTGCCGTATCGCCTTAACGTTTGTCCCCGAATCCTCTGGCTTCACAGTGGCCCGTATATCCGCCAGGACATCGGCATATGAGCGACCGTCGCTGGGCCTAACCACCACTGCCTCGGGCTTGATCTTTGGCCCCCGATTACGAGCTCTTCTGTGCTCCGCCGCCTTAATACCCTCCACAGTCTTGGCACCGGTGACGGTTTCGGTGCCCCCTGACGCCTTGGCGCTAACTGCAGCCTTGGCCTTCGCCGACTGCAGTCTTTTCCGCTTCTTTTTGGTGTGAACTTGCTTCCAGTCACCGCCTTTATCCTGGGTTTCGGCCGGAGTCTGCCCGTCAGCCCTCTGCCGCTTATCAACCGCCCGCTCCACTGGACTAGAAGCTGGACGCTTTGTATTCGCCGAGCTGGCCAATACTTTGGCCATTGCCTCGGCTTCAGCAACTTCGGCCTCCACCTTCCTCCAGCTTGATCTGCAATGCGCGATAACTTGCAGCCGCTCCTCAAGCTCAGGTATTCCAAATTTTATTTTGTTGATATGTTTTTTTGGGTATCCAACGCACCCTTCATCGCCTGAACAATCTCCATACATCGCTGTACAGAGCTTTCTTCGTCCGCCCGCATTTTATTCATGAAAGCCCGCCGCGGCGAAGTTTCTAAGACGGGTCTGTCCGCTACATCTGACTCCACCGTAGTCGTCTCTCCTGCGTCAGAGTAAATCTCCATCGGCGGCCGTCTTGGCGTCTGAATTACCGGTTTCATCACCGGTGACCTTGGCGTCTTTACGCTCCTTGTGAATGGGTGCATGCCCAATCCTCTTCTCTCCTCCACTCTCCTACCACTGACTTCTGTTGTTTTATTTAATTGATCCATTTTTTGGTCCCACGAGTATCGCGGCAAAGGAAGGTCCACCACAGCAGAGGCCCGATACTGTGGTAAGGTCAAAATACTTCCTGAGGTGACCTGGTATCAGGAAGGCTCCGTTTGCGATAGCTAAGTATTATACCCCCTTGCTACCAACTAGTCCACTGGGCACGGGTCGCATGACACCACTGGATTAGGGGGTTGGATTTTAGTCGCCTTTTACGACAAGCATACCTTACTGCGGGAATATTCTATACCCCTTTCCCGCGGGGGAATAATAATAATAATAATAATAATAATAGTAATAATAATAATAATAATAATAATAATAAAAATAATAGTATAATAATAATAAAAATAATAATAGTAATAAATATAGTATAATAATATTAATAATAATAATAATAATAATAATATGTAATAATAATAATAATAATAGTAATAATATTAATAATAATAATAGTATAATAATAATAATAATAATAATAATAATAATAATAATAATAATTATTATAATAATAATAATAATAAGAATAATAAGAATAATAAAAATAATAATAATAATAATATTAATAATAGTATAATAATAATAATAATAGTTATAATAATAATTATAATAGTATAATAATAATAATAATAATAATTATAGTAATAATAATAGTAATTATAATAATAATAGTAATAATAATAATAATAACAATAATAGTATAATAATAACAATCATAATAATAGTATAATAATAATAATAGTAATAGTATAATAATAACAATAATAATAATAGTATAATAATAATAATAATAATAATAATAATAATAATAATAATAATAATAATAATAATAATAATAATAATAATAATAATAATAATAATAATAATAATGGTAACAATAATAATAATTATAGTATAATAAAAATAATAATAATAAGAACAGTAATAGTAAAAATAATAATAATAATAATAATAAAAATAATAATACTAATAATGATAGTATAATAATAATAATAATAGTAATAATAATAATAATAATAATATAATAATAATAATAGTAATAATAATAATAATAATAATAATAATAATAATAATAATAATAATAAAAATAATAATAATAATTATAATAATAATAATAGTAATAATAATAATAATTATAATAATAATAATATTAATAATAATAATAGTATAATAATAATAATAATAATAATAATAGAAATAATAATAATAATAATAATAATAATACTGAAGCGGCCTCCCACATCCCGTTTCAGCTCCAGCCGCTCCAGGATCCACCCTCCGCAAGCAAAAAATGTGTGCTCGGCGTCATCCTGTCCGTTTTCACAGAACAGGCACTGCGCCGATGCACTTTTCCCAATCCTGCTCAGGTAGGAACTGAAGTAACCGTGTCCGGACAGGAACTGTGTGAGGTAGTAGTTCACCTCCCCATGTCGCCACTCAAGCCACAGTTTGATCTCTGGGATGAGAGTTCTTGTCCAGGGACTTCTCCTTTCCCTCACCCACATTTCCTGCCAAATAGCCACCGTGTTGGCCCTCTGCTCCACTCTGATGGCGTCAGGATTACCCTCTTCCTTTCTTCGGTATACCAATTGTCGCTTCTGTGCTAGGAGTGCAATTGGTATAACGCCGGCTATCACAAGGACAGCCGGCTCCGACACCGTCCTTTAGGCTGAAGCAACCCTCAAGGCTGCTCTCCTCTGCACTCGGGCCTGTCTCAGTCCGTACATCTCCTTGGAAAGGGCATGCGCCCAAACCTCGGATCCGTACTTCAAGACCGACATGACCGAGAACATTAGCGGCCTCCTAGTCCCAGCTTTAGGTCCACCCACGTTGGCCATTAATCTGCTCAGGGCCGCAATACCTCCTGCAGCCCTGTCCGCCGTTGCCTTTATTTGCTCGAAGAACCTGAGGCCACGATCTACAAGCACGCCTAGGTATTTCACCGCCGGTTTAGTCATAACGTCCAACTCCCCCACACGCAGAGGGAGTATGGTGTTGATCATCTTTTTAGTTAGGACCACGATCTCCGTCTTGTTAAGAGCCAGCGGCAGCCCATGCCCATCCATCCACGCACTGATGGTGCGCATCGCTTGGTTGAGCTTCAACTGCGCTAGCTCCACACTCCGCGCCGCGATAAGTAGGGCCACGTCATCGGCATACCCGGCAAGTACAGTCTCATCGGGCATGCCCACCACAACAGACCGTCGTACGATGCGTTCCAAAGATCGGGGCCAAGAACAGACCCCTGCGCCGTGCCTGAGGTTACAATCATACTCCTCGAACCCTCAAGTGTGTCGTACACAAGGGTTCGATCCGAAAGGTAGTCGTCTACCATCCGGAGGAGGTATCCCGGAACTCGGCAATCCTCCTCCAGTGCCCTAATGACGTCCACCCACCTGAGGGAGTTAAACGCATTTCTCACGTTAAACGCAAGTGTCACGAACAGGACAATTCGACGCGAGAAATGATTATGACTCTCCGCCCGATTTACGGCCTCCGCCACCTTAGTGATGGCATCAACCGTCGACCGACACGACTTGAAGCCAAACTGCCGTGGCGATAGGCCTCCCGCGTCTGCGATGGCGCACTGCAACCGCGACCTCAGCAACTTCTCCAAAACCTTTCCTACCGTGTCTAACATACACAGCGGCTGGTAGTAAGAGAGAAGCTCCGGGCCCCCCTTCCTCTTGCCCACCAGCACAAGGCGTGCTGCTTTCCAGCGTTTTGGGAAGACTCCCGCTGAAAGACACGCATTGAACATGTTCAGCAAGAGGTTAGGGTTAACCCGGTAGACCCGCTTCCAAATTTCAACCGGGAAACCATTCGGCCCAGGCGCCTTCCTTGGTTTGAAAGAGCTAGCAGCCGCTTCCAGTTCCTCCATGCGAAAGTAGACGATCTCATCCACATTATCAAAACTCCTCCGTATTCTATCCGGGTGCACCGGAAAGAGCCCGCGAACTATATAGTCCATCGATGCAGCATCCATAAGGTTGGTACAACCTCGGGTCCCAAATTTTTGAGACACGATTTTGTAGCCCAAACCCCATGGGTCCGCATCAATGTCCTCCCGCAGCTTTTTAAAACATTAAGCCTTGCTGCTACCAATAGTATGGCGAAGCTCCTCCTTTTTGGCCTTGTGATCTGCAGACCAACGGGCAGCCTCATACCGGCTTCTGGCGCGGGTCGACAGGCGCCGAAGCCTAAGGCACTACCTTCGAAGCTCCGCGATTTGACGAGTCCACCAGTATACAGATCTCTTCCCATGCCGAGGCCGGCTGCGAGGAGTGGAAGCCTCACAAGCCTCGCCAACCAGCCGTAAGGTAGAGGATCATCTCGCAGTGGGCCCGACTCCTTCGCTCGGTATTCATGGGTGCCACCACCTCCCACGAAACCGAACTGGCGAACCCAGCCTCATCAATTCTACCCACGTTCCAGGAAGAGCGGCCTTCGCGGAACTCGAACCTAAATACCATATACTGGTGGTCGCTACCCGTATAATCCTCGATCCCATGCCAATCCGCAACACGAGAAGCAAGTCGCTCCGAAGCAAACAAGACATCTGGGATGGTTCCTGCGCAACCAGGACGTGTAAAGACTGGCGTGTTTCCGACGTTCAGGACAAGGAGACCCGTTCTGAACGCCACCTCCAACACATACCCCCCTCTGTACCCGTCTCATCTGCATACCATGGAGAAAGACGGTCATACCCATACTGCTCACCATTGAGCAACAGGTCGACCTCCTTCTCCGTAGCTAGCTGGCGAAGAAGGTCATTTGCAACCACGCTCCTATGTAGGTTTGCCTACATTATCTGAAACATTGTGGGGCCTTTGCCTTCATTAATGCTGCCCTGAATACGGCGCATCTTCCTATTCCCGACGCATGGGCCACACTGTCCCCTGTGGCTCCCATGCCAATGCAGAGAACACAGCTCTCGTTCTGGCTACAAACTTTTGCCTGGTGACCCTCTCCGCCGCACTTTCGGCAGAGACTGCTCCTGTCCGGCCCTTTGCAGTCCCGTGCCATGTGTCCAAAGTCGAGGCACCTGAAGCATCGCCCTAGGTCGACTCTTCTCCGCACTGTGCAGTTCACCCACTCAACTTTGACTTTACCAATGGACATCAGCGAACGAGATCCTCGCTCGCCAATATCCACAATGGCAAACCTCTGATTTCGTTCATTTACAGCAGTAAGCCCTACACGGAAGTCCCTTGCATCCGGGACTGCCAGCCGTATAGCTTCCTCGACTTCGCCCTGCGTAACGAGGCAGTCCAGCCCTCGGATTTCAAGAGAGCATTTAGGCTCAAGTCCGCTTACCACAGCTCTGTTACCGAATGCCCCCTGGATCGCTAAGCGAAAGTCCTCTTTGTTCTTGGTTTCAGGGCCAAGCTCAATAAGAACCCCCCCGGCCCTCGTCTCCCGAACACCTTTTATATCTGTGCCCGACTCCTCCGGTTTCACACTGGCGCGGATTTCAGCCAACACGTTCGCATATGTCAGTCCTTCACTTGGCCTTATTAGGACTGCCTCCGGTTTCACTCTTGGCCCCCGTCTACGTTTCTTTTTAGGCTCAGTCTTAGTCACCACATCTCTGACTCCCACTTGTTGTGAAGGCTGCATTTGCGTCGGCTGGACTGACTTCTTCTTCTTCTTCTTCTTAGGTTGGACCTGCGTCCACACCGCAACACCTTTTTTCTTATCGGTTCAAGCACTAGTTTCAGCCTTCTTCCGTTTGTTTTCCACCCGCTCCGCAGGACTGGAAGCTGGTCGTTTCGAGCTTACCGTTGGGGCCTGTCTCTCCAACTCCACCTCGGCTGCCGCAGCTTTTTCTTCTTCAGCTTCCCCTTTTTCCAGCATTTCCTGCAGTCCAAAATCACGTCTAGCAACTCCTCTAACTCTGCTATACCGTGCTTAACAGTGTTGGAGATGATTTTCTGTGTATTTTTTGTCACCACCTTCATCGCTCTTAACACCTGCACGCATTTACGCACTGCGCCCTCCTCATTCGCCCTCATTTTATGCATAAATGCACACCGGGGCGACTCACGTCTTCTTCGTCATCATCCAGCTCTATCGGCAGGTTATCGATCTCAGCTTCTGCCAGCATTTGCGAGTACGCCTCTTCACCCCTCTTGTCTCTCCTCGGTTTCTCGGTCTCATCCACCAGCGACCTAACCGTCCTCCCGCTCCTTGTAAATGGGTTTGATCCCATTTCTCCTCCTTCTACTACTCCTACTCCGCCTTCCATATCCTTCTGGTTTTTGTTTTCATTTTGCATCATGTTTTTTAGTGCCACGAGTGTCGCGGCAATGTAAAGTCCACCACAGCAGAGGCCCGATACTGTGGTAAGGTCATAAATACTCCCTGAGGTGACCTAGTATCAGGGAGGTTCCGTTTGCAATAGCTAAGTATACCCCTTGCTACCAATTAGTTCACTGGGCACGGGTCGCATGACACCACTGGATTAGGAGGGTTGGATTTTAGTCGCTTTATACGACAAGCATGCCTTACTGCGGGAATATTCTACACCCCTATCCCGCGGGGGATAATAATAATAATAATAACTCTAATAATAATAATAATAATAATACTAATAATAATAATAATAATTATAATAAAAATAATAATAATAATAATAATAATAAGTATTTTTTCCGAGGAGGGAAATGCGTTTACGCACAATGTGCCGGACTCTCACCTGGGTTCGGAGGACAACCGGCTAAACCCCCCCTCCCCTAACACCAAGGACACCAGCTCGGTACCGTTTTTCACATTGCTTCAAGCTGGGCCTTATCTGATAGGCACAGTGATCACACTAGTCGCTGCGGATGTACCGCCTCAGCCTCTTGGTTCTTACTGTGAAGCGTATTTTGGACGAATTCCGCCACCACACGCCAGTTTTCTTCTCTTTCAAGCATATTCTCTACTATATTGTCTGGTGACAACGGTGTGAGTATCTGTTCAACTGCAGCTCTGCCATCTGTCCACCGGTCGCAGTGGAAGATCACGTGTTATGCATCATCTCGACCTGTCCCACAATAGAAACATTCAGGTGTCCCGACTCGTCCCATCTTGTGAAGGTATGACCGAAAGCGTCCGTGTCCGCTTAGGAACTGCGTGAGTTAGTAGTTTATTCTCCAGGCTTACGACTAACCCACTTCTTTATCTGCGACAGAAGCCGAGTGGTTCATCGTCCCTTAGGTTCGACGTCCCAGAGCTCTTGCTATTTGTTCATGGTGCAGCTTTTCTCTTCCGTGGCCGCTCTCTCTCGCCCGATCTCCGTCCTTCTCCTGTAGATATTTTTTCTTTACAACACGATCAGTCCGACGGGTATAACTCCATCAATTACGAGCATCGCTGCTTGAGAGACTGGAACAGGCGACCCGGAGTACAGCGCGTGGGTAGGAGCTGACCCGATCACCCCGATCACCCCAGACCTCCGCATCGTATAACAGCACCGACTGCACGGTATTCATTAGGAGTCGTCGCTTACTTAAGGTAGGCCTATGAGTATTAGCCGTTATTCTGCTCAAGTTCGGAACCATGGACTCCGACTTGTTAGCCATCCGTCGCAAGTGCTGCCCGAAGGTGAGCTTTTGGTCGATCATCACTCCCAGGTATTTAGCATCAGATTTTGACCCCTACCATAAACGGTAGAATGGTGGCAATCCTCTTTTTGGTTATAATAACAATTTCCGTTTTGTCGGTGGTGCGGGCGGCAATCAGCACTGCAACATCGTCCACATAGCCGTTCAAGCTCACTCCTTCTGGCATTTCTAATCGGAGGAGCTCACCGAATGCCGCATTCCAGAGGATAGACCCTTAAGCTGCCGTGGCGAAGAGGACTAACTGGCCCGAGTAGTGGTTACCTTCTTCAGCCTTTCGCACGGTTTCTATTACTTCTTGAATAGCTCCTATAGTGGAGCGTCCTCGCCGAAAGCCATACTGCCGTTTGGACAAGTCACCAGCAATCCTTATCGCCGAGACTAGGCAAGGCTGCCCTAACTTCTCCAGCGCCTTGCCTGCTGTGTCCAGCATGCACAATGAACAATATACCGATGGAACAATTGGGTCACCTTTGCCTTTCTAATCAGCGCAAGGCGGGACTCTTCAAGAAGTGGGTGTGATGGCAAAAGTGCTTCAACTCTCCGTGTAATCGTCTCCTCACTCATGCAGCTCGGCACAGACCCCAACCTAAGCTTCTTTGTGACTATTTCATAGCCAAGGCCCCACGAGTCAGCGTTCACCTCCTTCATTAGCTTTCTCCATTGGAAAACCTTGCTTCGGTTAATGGTGTACCGGAGCGACTTCTTTGCCACCTTATCCTCCGTGATGATAGTGCTTGCATCCTGACAATTCCGCACCCTCTGTGCTCTCCGTCTAAACCAAAGGCTGAGTCTTCTGAGATCCGCAATATCCTCGGTTCACCAAAACACCGGACGTAGACGTGGTCCCGATCTGCGCCGGGGCATGGATAACTCACAGGCGCTGCGAATAAGACCCATTGTTTCTTCCACAACAGCTTCTGCCTGTTCCCGAGCTCTGCGATTAGTTGGGTGTTCTACTATGAACCGGGCGTCTCGAAGTATTGAGGAGAATCTAGCCTCATCAAGCCTTCCGACGTTCCACCGCCCTAGCTCTTGTCCAGCACTCAGGTATGGGTCTGACCTCTCCCGAAAGCAGAAAGTAATGTACTGGTGATCACTTCCGGTATAGTCCTCCAGTACGGTCCAACCCTCCACTAGGGAGGCGAGATCCTCCGTCGCGAAGAAGATGTCGGGGATAGTCTCCCTATACCCTGGGCGGCGAAAATTCGACATACAACCAGTGTGTAGTACAATTAGTCCTCTTCTGGCCACCATGTCTGAGATATGCTTCCCTCGAGAGTTTGTGTTGGACATCCCCCATTCAGTACTATGCGTATTGAAGTCTCCAGCGTCTATAATTTTGCCTGACATTCGAAGGATCTCATCCTCTAGTGCATCTATTATAATTCTGAAGGTCTGGATCAGTTCATTCGGAGTAAAGTAGTAGCTGATATATGTCACTCCTCCACTTTTGATCCATACGAAGCCTTCCCCACGTCCGTGTGACTTCACCCTATTTCTTTCGGAATCCCGTACAAAGATCGCCGCTGTCCCAAGCTCATCGCGGTACCAGTACGTAGATAATAGGTCCCTGTACTGCTCACTGATAACGAGCAGGTCGGCATTGTGCTCGTGGACTAGCTGGTGCAGGAAAGAGTCTGCCGTCTTGCTCCGATTAAGATTCGCTTGCACCTCGCATCTCCTAGACACAGGGATATGGCTTACTCTACCAGAATCGTGGCCCTCCTCAACGCACAGAAAGCAACGTTCAGGGGATGTACACACCCTCGCCTTGTGGTATGGCCCGCCACACCTGAAGCAGAGCCTGCTTCTATCAGGGCCTTTGCATATCCCAGCGCGTTGACCGTACCCAAGGCACATATAGCACTTGGTTGCGGTTGCCCTCTGCCTGACTCTGCAGCTGACGAATCCCACTTTTACGTGCTGGGTTTTTATAAGTTGTTACGCGCCCTTTGTCCCTATGTTCACTATTGCCATTGTTTGTGACTTTCTGTTAGAGTCGGTTACCGAGACTTTGAAACTCGCGGTCCAACCTCCCAAAACTTCTTTTATGGCATTACTCACCTCCTCTGAGTTGGTGAGGTCATCAAGATCTCTAATCTCCACTATCTCCTTTGGTTCTAAGCTGCACGCGCTTGCGTTCTCCCCCAGTATAGCTTTGAGGGACTCGCCAAATGCAGCTTTATCTCCTGTTCCGGCCAAGAGTTCCACTAGGACTTCTCCGACCCGCGTCTTACCTTTGCCCCGTGCTCTCAGGGTTAACTTCCTTCCTGATTTTGCATAATACTTCAGAATAAGATTTACCTTGGGCTGGTTTAATCAGGATTGCCTCCCGACGAAGTCCTCTCTTTCGTGCTCCTTTATTAGTACTAGCTTTCTCCCCGACTCCAGCGGTGACATCCTCCAGGACTTTACTCCGGGCTTTTTCCTTCCTGTCTCTCTTCTTTTTACTAGTTACTTCCTTGACTCAGGTACTGGGTGTCTTCTGCAACTTTTCCAATTCCTTCTTCTGATCCTTCTCCTGCTCTCTATCCTCTCTCTCTTTTCTTATTTTCCTTTTTTCCCTCAATAGCGGGCTGTTGACTGACTGCTTCTGGCTGGGAATGGGAATTCTCTCCGTCATCACACCCATATTTTTCAAGATGGGGGCGGTGACTGTTGCTGGTCCTCACTTTGTGTAATAATAATAATAATAATAATAATAATAATAATAATAATAATAATAATAATAATAATAATAATAATAATAATAATAATAATAATAATAATAATAATAATAACAATAATAATAATAATAATCAAGCCAGTAATCAAGCCAGAAGAGAGGTCACGCACGTTGGCAAGGTGGCAGTCTAAGTGGGAGCAGGAGTCGAGGGGCCAGTTGACGAGGACGTTGATAGCCGCAATCGGGCCATGGGCGGAGCGGCGACATGCAGAGGTGGACTATAACATCACGCAGCTCCTTTCCGGCACTTCTTCTTCCGGAACAGAATGCGAAGGCTGGGTTATGCGGAGTGTTTGTACTGCACAGGTGTGCATAATGATGCTGAGCACACCTTTTTTATATGTGAAAAGTATGTTTTATATGTTTATGCCTAGGGTACAGGCATAAGGGTACAAGCATATAAATATAGAAGTATGTTTTATATATTTATATGTTTATGCCTAGGGTGAAGGACCTGGCCTGAAGTAAAGTGATAAACGGTCCGGGCCAGTGTTTAGGCGTAACGCAAGGAGGTAGGTTTAGTGGGTATACGATAACCATTTAACGGAACAATAATAATAATAATAACAACAATAATAATAATAATAATAAAAATAATAATAATAATAATAATAATACTAATAATAATAATAGTATTAATAATCATAATAATAATAACAGCTGCTACAGTGGAGCTATCTTTAGTAATATCATGCAGTAAGCTGTTATATACTGCTACACTTTGTGATCCACTGATGGCCATGACTCTGTAGTAAAATAATAATAATATTAATAAGAATACTAATACCAATAATAGCAGCTCCTACAGTGGCAGTGGGGGTTGCTTTCAATAATTAGCTCATGTATATACTCCATGTTGTAACTTTTATAAGGGCTATAGTCACTGTTATCAAATAGTAATAATAATAGGCGGATTCATTGTTTCCTTACAGTCCCACTCCCAATTCAATGCTTCCGTATCCATTTCCTATCCTTACTCTCTAGCGTGTATACTGCGTTCGCAGGTAATGGTTTCATCCCATTATATTGGCTGAAGGGGGAGTTGGGTTTAGTCAGTAAGAATCTCACACTACCAAGGAAGAAAATCTTGGTGTCTTTGAAAAATTCCTACCTCCCTTAGAGGAAAAAAAAAGATATTGAAATTTTTTTAATGAAATGGAGAATAAAAGCAAACTCTTCGAAAGCTTTGCACATCACTTTCACATATCGCAAAGGTATTTGTCCTGCAGTAAAATTTAATGACGTACTACTATCACGGGTCGATTCAGTGAAATACTTCGGCATGCACTTAGACCGTCTACTTACTTGGAGAACTCACATTATCAACAAGAACAAACAACTAAGAATAAAGTTTAAGCAACTCTATTGGCTTATAGGGCGTTGCTCTGTGGTATCATATTATAGCAAAATAATGATATAATTTTATTTTAATTAATTAAATTTCACTTTTAATTTTTAATTTTCTTTATTTTATTAATTTTGTTTCTTTTTTTAATATTTACAATTTATTTTTCTTAGGTTTTTAATGTACCTGTAATGTATCTTATGTCTTAAGACCTTAAACAAAAACTCAAATTTTCCATGAAAAAGATAATACTTAAATACAAAAATTAAAACTAGGAAGTTAGAACTGAACCAATTTTGTTTTATCAGCGTTACCAATAAATAATCTAGTTTATGAATATTCCATTTAAGAATTTGTAATGTTACAATATTGACGAAATTAATTTTCATAAATGAATACAGGTCTTAATTATTGAAAATGAATTTTGTTATCATTGCATTTATATAAGCGGAAATATTCTTAAGTGGGTTAAAATTATTTTTAGTTGAAATTGTTTTTTATAAAATATTTACTTTAGAAAGAAAAGAGATAATATTTGTTTCCAGTTAAATAAAAATAGAATAGATTATTTAAAAATGTTAATTGTTAAGTTAAGTATCATTTTAGATAAAATATATTAGATAAAATATGACCACTTTAAGGTCTTATATTACTCCTCCATCCCCCAAAGAATTTGCGGTCTCCGCAAATGGTTTAGACTTTAAATGTGATGGTGGGTAATTTTTCTTCAGTATTTATTGTTGGTTCGATTATAATTGGTTCAATTCTTCTTTTTTTACATTTAAATTTAGTTAATAATAATATTACAAAAAAAAGGATTATTATTGAATTTGCAATCATAAATATATAATTTATTTTTTTTGTTTCAAGTTGAACATAGTCAATAATTTCTCTATTTTTAATAGTTTCTAAATTTATTTTTTCCAATGTTACATTATTAATTAATTTTGTAAAATTAACATGAATTGTGGGAATTACAATACTATTGGTGAAGTTTTCTATTTTATTAGTAAATAAAAGATCATTCATTTTTATATGACAATTTTTATATTTTATGATGTTGTTACCTTTGATACTAGTTTGTTGTTGTAAACAATTTTGTGTAAGTTGGGTTGTATGTAAATTTTTTGTAATAATTATGCCGTTAGAAATTTCTTCAATTAAACTATCGTTATTTATTCTTAATTTGCAAGTGTTAGCTGTTTCTAATATATTACGCAAACAATTATCAGAATGAGGTTTTAAATTTTTTACCTTTAATATTATATTGCCATCTTTATAGACTTTATTATTATTAACGATGATTTTTTCAATTTCGTAATCCAATTCTTCTTTGTGCTGGTTAGGGAAAGGAATTACCAAGCAATCAAAATAATTTTCCTGTGTAAAATTAGGTATGCTAATAACAAATATCAATAAATTACCTTGAATTAGCACACTATTTCTAATGTTTGGTAGGATATTGCTAGTGATATTGAATTTATTGACTTCTTCGTCAGAAAATATGTCATGAGGTAACACGTCCAGTTTGCTCATCAGAAGTATGTCAGAGATTTTTTCTAATTGTCTAATAATTAGATTAATATCTGCATAAATTCTTAGCATTAATTTGGGTTTTTCCATAAGTAGTATTACTTTATTCGTTGTCATGGTAATTTTTTCTAAGTATTGATTGAGTTCTTGTTGTTGAAGGTTAATGTGAGTGGTTATTTCGTCTAAATGCCTTATTAAATTATTATTTACAACAACTTGTTTATTTAGTTGGTCTGTCATTTGTAATGTATTGTCATCCAAATTTTTTAGATGATTAAAAATATCTTCAGTGTCTTTGGAGTCCATATTTCCCGAAATGAATTTTAGGCCAGTACCCAATATATTTAATAGGCCACGTTTTACGCGACTTGCTTTAGTAGCATGCGATGTAATTATTCTAAGATTATGTTTAGCAAGAATTAGATCAAGATTAAAATTTTCAAAATCACTAGTTTTATCGGTTATATTTAAAATTTTAAGGTTGTTTTAAATAGTATTAACGGCTTCTTCATACTGACTAAGGTTAGTAATATGGAGGAACTTTGTGTAATAGTCCACTATGAGTCTTTCGTTCAATCTTAATAAAGCGAAACCATGATCGTTATTGATGTTGTTAATTTCCAATAATTGTCCTACTAGAATTGGGACTAGATACAGAGAGATCATGATGAAAAACATCTAGAACGAGAAAAGAGAAATTAATTTTTCTTATTTTTGGTGTTTAAATTTTCGTTTCTGTTGCGTGATAGTGTACCGTGTTTTTCTATTATTACTAGTGTCAATGATGTATGAACCATTTTTAGTGTATTTACTTAATTTTTTATACTTTGGCTTATTCTTTCCAATGTCTCTTTTTCTGACGACATTTTCATAGAGCTTGAAGTTTTTATCCCGTGATTTATTGAGTTGCTCGATTTTTGAATTTTTGTTCTCTTCGAACTGATTCGCGAGCGAACGGATATCTTCCTGGCAGAAATTCTTTTGAATGAAGTCAATGGGACGAAGCTTAGTTGTTGAGTGGATAGTATTGTTATAGATTCCGATAATCTTAAATATTTTGTCTTCAAAATCCTCACTTGAATTTGCAACTTCAAGGATTCTGAGATGTTCATTAAGAGTCTCGTGAAGTCTTTCAATATCGGCGTTCCCTGTCTTACTACCAGGTGTAGTAGCATGTGATTCGATATTATTTTCTTTTAAAAATAAGTCAACGGAATTATATAAAATACAACGTTCATTATCGAATACAATTTTTTTCATTTTCCCAAGAAATTGGATTCGTTCCTTAAGAACTTTTAAAATTGACATCCAGTTTCTATCGTCTAGTTTATGCACAGTTGCATATTTACTAAACTTATCAATTGTGGTGAAGTACATCACATTTCGATAAGGAAACCAGATATCATCATGCACGATTTCGTTGAAGCTCTGAGACGTTTCACTAACTTTGAAAGGTATTTTCACAGGGTGTCGATCATGTTTTGCCAATAGACAAACTTCGTAATTATTAATTAATTTTGTTATTGTTTCTAATATGTTTGGCCAATAATATTTTAGTTTTAATTCATTATAAACTTCGTAAACTCCGCAGTGATTTTTACTCAGATGTTCTTCTTTAATTATGGTTAGTATCTTTTCATTATCTGATACATCAATTAGCTTTTGCTTAGATCTAACTACTTTCAATTCTTTGTTTTTAGAAAAATATTGATGATAAGCGTTTTGAAATTTATTGAAAATATCTTCATTTTCTGAATAAACACAGGTAACCCCTTTGTTTTTCAATAGGGTTTTCAATATATCACAAAAGTTACTATTCTCTTCGAAAGTAAAGTGATTTTGAACCTTTTTGATAACTATTTTAATAATATTTTTCTCTTTTGAGCCTTCGTATAAATACATTTTGGTTTTATAAAGATTTTTTGGTTTTCTTGTCACTTCAATTTCATTGACAGAATTAATTTCTTTATTAGTATCATTATTAAATAAAACGTTTAATTGTAGGTCGTTTTCATTTTCTGAAACGAATCTACTTAAACCGTCAGCGACAGTATTTTCTTTCCCTTTTATATAAGAAATTTTGAAGTCGTATTCATTTAATTGAATTTTCCATCTATGGAGCTTCATGTTCGGTTCCTTGATGTTACTTAACCAAACCAGAGGCTTATGGTCAGTGCAAATTGTAAAATGCCTGCCATATAACTAAATTCTAAAATACTTAACTGCCCATACTATAGCTAGTAACTCTTTTTCTATAGTGGAATATCGTTTTTCGTGTTCGTTTAATGTTCTTGATGCATAACATATAGAGTGATTTGATTGGGTTAAGACTGGACCTATTGCAATATTGGATGCGTCCGTAGTTAATGTAAAGTGTTTTTCGAAATCAGGTGGTTTTAATATAGGGTCACTAATAAGAAGTATTTTTAGTTTATTAAATGCATTAATATAATTTTTGTCTTTTGAATCTATTTTTTCGGTCTTCTTTAAACATTTGATTAAAGGATAGGCTACTTTTGCGTAGTTTTTAATAAATAGTTTCTATAGTATCCGGTTATACCGAGAAATTGACGAATACCTTTAATAGTTGTGGGGATTGTTAGACTTTGTATAGCTTTAACTTTCTCGTTATCTGGCTTGATTCTTTTATCAGTTACGACATGACCCAGAAACTTTGTAGAAGTGTTAGCGAAATTACATTTATCTATTTGTACCTTGAGGTTAGTTTCCCTTAGCCTTCGCAAGATTTTGTTAATAGATAGTAAATGTTCTTCGAAACTAGTAGAAAATATTAGTATGTCATCGAGATATACTACACATATGACATTAATGAAATCTTCCAAGACGTGATTCATTAGTCGTTGGAATGTAGATGGTGCATTTTTCAGTACAAATGGCATCCTTAAAAATTCGAAATGACCATTGGCGGTTGAAAAAGCAGTTTTGGGTTCATCCTTTGGATCCACCTCGATTTGATGAAATCCCTTCGCCAAATCGAGAGTTTTAAAATAATTACATTTTCCCAATTTGTCGAATATATTTTCTATATTCGGTATCGGAAATTTATCATTTATGGTTACTTCATTCAGTTTTCTATAATCAACTACAATCCGCCATTTCTGGGTTCCTGTATTATCTAATTTTTTTGAAAATTGGTGAATTGTACGGGCTGTTACTATGCTTTATGATCTTTTGTTCCAACATCTCTTGAATTTGTTTGTCAACCTCTGTTCTATGAATTTCAGGGTAACGGTATAATTTACTAAAGACGGGTATTTCATTTTGAGTTTTTATTTCGTGCTTTATTTCACACGTGAAGGAGAGATTATTTCCTTCTCTAAAGAAAACGTCCTGATATGAATTGAGTAAGTATTTTAGTTTTTTTTCATCTACATTGTTTAAGTGTTTTTTAGAGTAACATTCTTTAGGTAGATTGTTTTGAAAGTATTCGTTGCTAAAAATATTAATAGAGTCATCTCTATAACAATTATTTGAATATATTTCTTCTTCTTCGTTGAGATAAAAAGGTATAGTTGCGTTTCGGGTTTTAAGAATTCTATTTTTATAATCTATTACGGCATTTACATTAACAAGAATATTATTTGCAATGATACCATCAAATTTATTATGAAAATTATATTCAACGAACTCGACTAGATAATTATGAGATTCTTTAAATTCTTTAAAAAGAGGAAACTTATAGCAGATGGGAGAATTTATAGTACGATTTAAGACATTCATGGATACTACTTTTGTAGGAATTCTCCATTTAGGGTTACAATTATTGAGGTTTATAATGCTTATTTCAGCACCGCTATCGATGATGAAATGCAAATTTCTTACATTAGTTTTCCCAACTATATAGAGTAATTTCTTTTTGCACCCTTTTGAAAATTTTGATTTTGTTGATAATAGTTACTTTTATAATTTGTGGCAACTTCCACAACGTCCATTGGCTCTGGACTTGACCGTCTATTTGATGGGTTATTGTTGTAATAATTGTTATTATTATTATGATTATTACGGAAAGAGTTACTACCAACAGTATTATTAAATCTATGATTGAAATTAGGGCTAGAACCATTATTCCTTGTATTATCACATCTATAATTAGAATTATAATTTTGATTATGGTTACCAGTATAATTAGATCGGTAATTATTATTAGAATTAGCAATGTTAATCCTGGAGGGATTTACAGAGTATCTCTTTGAATTATTTCGAAAATTATTAAAATTTGTTTGATTGTTTGATTCTGAAATCTATTTTGAGAAGTTTTATTTTTAAAGTTATTACTATTTTGATCGTTATAATTTTTTGATTGTGATAAATACTTAAATTTATTTAATAAATCTAGAGCTTCATCAATGTTAGTTGGATCCTTACATCCTATCAAATTTTTTGCTAAGGGTGGGAGATTTTCCGTGAAATGGTTTAAAACCATTCTTTGATTATCTAGAATTTGGTCGGGTGTACCTCGATTATTTAAAACATAAGCATTATTTAATTTACAAAGTAAATTACTAATTTCGTCATAAAAATTTTTAACTGTAGTATTACATCTACAAAATTTTATTTCGTCAATTCTTTTGGGAATTGGAGTACGTTCTCCATGGTTCCTGATTAGAACTTGCTTAAGTTCAGGCCAGGTTGATATCGGACCATATTTACATAATTGTTCCCTCGCCTTACCTATGATTCTATCTTTTATAAATCCTATTATAACTGGTAGATAACTTACATTTAACGAGTTAATTGTGGGTACTAATATGTCTACACGAGCAAGAAAATCCGATAAAGCAAATTTTTCTCCGTTAAATGGAGTAATATTATTAATATTACTATTACTGGACAAGAAATTTATCACTTGTAGTGTTTGGGCGTCCATGGTTAAAGAGAGAGGGGAAAAAAAAAATTATACTAAAAATTTGTAAAAAAAAAATATTTTCTTTTGACTAGCAAATAAATCGAATTGAACTTGAAAAAAAAAATTGATATTTTATAGAAATTTAATATCAAAATAAACGAAATTACAAAAAAATATTTTTTTTTTTTTTTTTTGACTCATCAAGAGTCAAAAAAAAAAATTAAAAATTATTACTTTTACGTTATTACTTAATTATTCAAAAACAAAAAAGATAACAACAGCAGAAAAAACTTAAACTTGAAAAAAAAAATAATTCATTCAATAAACAATAAATGTAAACAAAGAGAAAGAATTTGACTAGTTAAGCAAAAATTAAAATTATTAAAATAATTTTTTTCTTTATTTTTTCAAAAAAAAGATTTACCAATAGTATTAAAAGTATTTGATAGTATAGTATTTGATAACATTAAAAAAAATTTTTCTTAGAATATATTTTTACCGTAAAAAAATAAGGTCTCTTGCAGTGTTGTTGCTGTTGGATTAGTTGATTCCTGTTGAACTGATGTCTTGATGTCTGGAGTTTTCGTTCGATGGATTTGGTAGAAATACTGGTCTCTTGATGGAAGCACTAGAGATGATCACCTTTTTTACTGCTCTTTTTCTTATTATTTTTTTATGAACATTTTTTTCTCTTCTATGTGACATATAAAAATGTCTTATTTTTTTATTCAATAATTTACACAATATTTTATGTTTAAAATTTACTACACAAGTTTTATCTGGTCTGTTCTTTCTATAGACAGTAATTTTCCAGGTTAACATTTATTGTTATTATCAAATTTAAAATAGAAAAATGTTTTTTTTTTCTTTTTTTTTCTAGTTACTAGAAACGTTCTAAAATTTATTTAATCTTTTCGATTAATAGTTAGTTAGTTATTAGTTTATAGAAAAATTATTTAATTTGATTTGAAATTTATTTATTAACACTTTTATCTATTCAATTTTAGATTGTTCGCGATACGTTGTTAAGTGTTGAACACAAGTACACAAATTTAATATCGTTCAGCCAGACTCAGTTGAACTTTAGGCTTGGAAGTCTTTTGCAATATCAAAATGTACTCAACGTATCCTACCGACTGCACCAATTTTATTTTAATTAATTAAATTTCACTTTTAATTTTTAATTTTCTTTATTTTATTAATTTTGTTTCTTTTTTTAATTTTTACAATTTATTTTTCTTAGGTTTTTAATGTACCTTTAATGTATCTTATGTCTTAAGACCTTAAACAAAAACTCAAATTTTCCATGAAAAATATAATACTTAAATACAAAAATTAAAACTAGGAAGTTAGAACTGAACCAATTTTGTTTTATCAGCGTTACCAATAAATAATCTAGTTTATGAATATTCCATTTAAGAATTTGTAATGTTACAATATTGACGAAATTAATTTTCATAAATGAATACAGGTCTTAATTATTGAAAATGAATTTTGTTATCATTGCATTTATATAAGCGGAAATATTCTTAAGTGGGTTAAAATTATTTTTAGTTGAAATTGTTTTTTATAAAATATTTACTTTAGAAAGAAAAGAGATAATATTTGTTTCCAGTTAAATAAAAATAGAATAGATTATTTAAAAATGTTAATTGTTAAGTTAAGTATCATTTTAGATAAAATATATTAGATAAAATATGACCACTTTAAGGTTTTATATTCCTATATACAAAGCCGTAATAAATCCAATATGGAAATACGGCCTTGAGCTATGGGGTACTACGAGCAATTCAAACATCGAAATAGTTGAACTGTTTCAATCAAAAGTGTTACGTTCCATTATAAACGCTCCATGGTTTGTGAGAAATGACAGAATTCGAGCAGATCTAAAAATTCCATCCCTAAAAGACACAATCACATCGAAATCAACATTATACCTTACCAGACTTCAAATTCATCCAAATGTACTAGTACCAGAACTTCTAATTACTCAGCAGACACGCAGACTAAAAAGATTCACGCCGTTCGAGTTAAGCTCTAAGTTTATGGAAAGAGAAATCATTGGATCTTCTTTCCTTTCACAAGTCTACGTTCAAATCAGAAATTATTCTTGATTATCTTATATTTTATGTATAATAAAATATATACATATACATATACATATACATATACATATACATATACATAGGGGGCCCCTGTTAATGTGTTATTAAATCTTATATTGCATTCAAATTCATATAATCGACAGTTACAGTTTAAACAAATACCATTTATTGAAAAACGACAATTCATACCTAACATCGGATATATTGTCCATTTTGAGACATATATATATTAATAAATATGTACATACTTATTAAAAATTTATGAAAAATCAAATATTAAACAAAATGTTAGCATAAACAACCCTTCGTCCTTTTTACTACGGGTTTGTTTATTTACAGTTTTTTTATTTGGTTTTGTGGATCCTCTAGAGTTTAGACCTTTAACCAAATGCGGAAAAAATAACATCCATATATATTAGATAAGTACATAGGTTTTCATTTTGCACCCACAAAACAAAATAAAAAAGTATTAATACTCTTTTTCTTTGCTTCGCTGTTTGTATAACACAAAATTGATTTTGCTATTATTTTCTTCTTTTCTTTTTTCTTCAGAACATGCAATGAAAAAACATAGAAATGAGTATTTATACATTATACATATTTGATATTACTATTATTTTAGTATTTTCCTATATTCAAAATCACATAGCACGGCAAAGGCAAGGAAAAAAGTTTTGCATGTATAAGATAAACATTCACATGCACTATGTGGTTTTCAATATAGTATAGTAATATCAAATATTGATAATGTATTCATACTTAATATTCTATTCTTTGGAATATGTACTCTTTTGCTTTGCTTCGCTTTTTGTATAACATAAAATTGATTTTATTGTTATTTTTTTCTTTTCTTTTTCTTCAGAAGATTCAATGAAAAAACATAGAAATGAGTATGAACTATGAATACATTATACAAATCTGATATTACTATTTATTTAGTAGCATGTATAATGTAACTACTCATTCTTTGGAAATTGTACTCTTTTTTTTACTTCGCGTTTTGTATAACACAAAATTGATTTTGTTGTTATTTTTTTCTTTTTTTTTTTCTTCAGAACATTCAATGAAAAAACATAGAAATGGGTATGGATACATTATATTTCATATTACTATTTCGTAATTAGTAGTGTGTATAATGTACACATACTCATTATTCTATTCTTTGGAATTTGTACTCTTTTCCTTTGCTTCGCTTTTTGTGTAACACAAAATTGATTTTCGTGTTATTTTCTTCTCTTCTTTTTTCTTCAGAACATTCAATGAAAAAACATAGAAATGAGTATTTATACATTATACATATTTGATATTACTATTTAGTAGTATGTGTAATGTATTCATACTCATTATTCTATTCTTTGGAATTTGTATCCTTTTTCTTTGCTTCGCTTTTTGTATAACACAAAATTGATTTTGTTATTTTTTTATTTTCGTTTTCTTCAGAACATTCAAAATAATAACAAATTTGTGTTATATGTGAAAAAACAACAAAATCAAAAAAAAAAAAGAGAAACAAACAATCAAAAATTAAAAAAAATCTTATTTCAAAAATAATGATTTTGTCCTCTTTATTTCTCTTTCTTATTTTCCCCTTTTTATTAGTTAAAAAAAAAAAACAATGTTAAACCTGCTTGGTTAAAAAACTTTAGTGTAATATTATTATAGACTATTAGGATAGTCGTAATGAAATATACAAAAAAAAAAAAGAATTACAAACAGAAAAGGTAAAGTAGTTGAGCAAAGGCTGGGAGAAAATTAGAACTTAGTTCCTTTGAACGACGGCTCTCCAGCCCTGTTTAGCACTCACAGCACTTTTACATGTGTTGACCTAATAATATGTTTTCCAGAATGAGCTCCTAAATTCCGCTGAAAAACCACACCCAATCCAAAGGGTAACGACCATTTCGCCATTACGTTATTCACTGAAAACGATAAGTGTAGTTATAAACAAAAGGTGAAATTTATCGAGCAACCGGTTGACTGGGCCATGTTCGGTTATTATTTAAACTACTATCTCATAGACAAATCTTAATCTGAAAATATAAACAGGGAAGCAGCTATTCTCACAATAAGCTTGAGATACGCGGCTAGACAGTTCATGCAAACATCAAAGCCAACAAGAAGAAACTATCCTGCTCGGTTCAACAAAAATATCCAAAACTTAATTAAATATAGTACGTAATATAGCTTCGAAAAACTGCGGAGGGGACCCACATAGGCAACATTTAATTCAAATAGGAAAAGGTAATGCGATCTTAAAGCGAGAAAATTATTTTGGCTAGAAACAAAGCATGGAAAAACATTGCTAACAGTATTGGACACGCTAATAATAATTATCGGAATAAGGCTATGAGGGTACTAGGCAGTAAAAGCAATGGAATCATAGCTATAAAACACGATCCAAATGGTGAAGTAGTTATTATTTCCAAAGAAAACTCAGAATTCTTTGCCAAAATTTTCGATAACGATATCTATATTGCAGAATATAGAACAGAAAAAAATGATTTCACGCTTCCAATAACTGCAACGACGCAATTTCCTGAAATTGATCGTAATATAACTCTAAATGAAATCGGTGAGATACTGTCAAAATTTAAATGAATAACGTCAGGCATAGATGCAATTTCGTATTGTATGCGCAGACACACAACACTAAATTTCAAAAAACGGCTTTTAGATATATTCAGCTCATGTTTCTTTCCACAAACTGGGGGACCTGCTGAGCTTATACCAATACCGAAAGGTCAGAAAAACCCAAACGACGCACAAAATGATAGCTTTATATCCCTACTTGGTACTATGTCTAAATTAATGGAAACGTTCTAGGGAATATATTAAGCTGACTGCTAGAGAAAAAACTTTCTAAGAAATACATGGTTTTAGGCCCAATAGGAGCAGTACCTTACTACTATAAACCTTAGAGTTTGATTTCTCAGTTGTAGTGAATAATAAAAAATACGGTACCGAACTTGTAATATAGAGAAGATGGCTTTCGGCAAAATACCAAGGCACAAAATTCTGGAAATATTAGTAAAGTGGAAATTGGGAAATAAATTTGTAAAAACCATTCAGAACTTTTTGACAAACAATAAAATCCTAGTGAAAATAAATTTTATTTTATTTTATTTTATTTTAATTACCAACACAAGGTATGTACATATTTAATAATGGTAATGGTTAATTATTATTATTTAATAATGGTAATGGTTAATATTAAATAATGGTTTTTAATGGTATAATATCCAGCGTAAAAAATCTGAATAACGGCATTCCACAAAGTTCTCCACTATCAGTTCATCTTTTTAATACCTTTATCACGTCTCTGCGAGAAACCATCAAAGAAACAAGCGGGTTAAATTATTCATATATGCAGACTACGTCTTCTTATATAGCATAGGTAAGAAAGAAGAGAATAAAAACAAACTACAAGTAGGTCTCGCTTCTTTAAACCGGTGATTAACCTTAAACAGTGTTAAATTTCCAATAAGTAAAATGGAAGCTATACACATCTGTTGGAAAAGAAATTGTATACAAGAAAACTATTTATATTGTAATCAGAACAAAAAAAATCTAAAAGAGATCTCAATATTAGGAATAGTTTTTCCTAATAATAAAGTTTTTCTTAATAATAAACTAGTTTTTTTTAAAGTTTTTCCTAATAATAAATAAAGTCCTAGTTTTTACAAAACTAGGACTTAATTTTACAAAAAGTTTTAAATATGGTCCACACATTAATAAACTATTAACAAAATAGCTAATAATTTATTTAAACTAATTTTCAAAAGTAACTGTGGGCCCTTAATCAAAACAGCCCTGCAAATAGCTAAAGCTCTGATAATAGGAAAAATAGACTATGTCATCCCAATATATCAATTCTCCAATAAAACTCAAATAATCAAAATACAATTTCAAATCAACCAAGGTGTTAGACTCGCTCTAGAAGCACTGAGAACAGCTAATGTTGATAGTGTCATGATAGAGGCAGGTTTCACCACATTCGAAGAAAGGTGTGACTCTATAGCCACTAAATTAATACATTAACAATACGGCGAACAAACCTTTGAACAAACTTGTCACTGCCTTACTAAATTAAAAAAAGAATAGCACCACAAATATCCTCGTCAGTCAAAACAGGAAACATATCTTCAAGATTAGATACCAATATATAAACAGGAGGTATCCCAATGCATACAAAATCTATACTGATGCAAGCAAACAGTATAAGGGATCGCGTTAGCCGTAGTGTACCAAAACCAACTTTTAGTTAAGAAACACTTGCTATCTGTTTAGCAAATATACAACGCAGAACTAGTAGCAGTTTACGAAGTAATCCTATTCTCTCTAAAAACGGCCCAACAATCAAAAATAATCTTTTCCGATAGCTTAAGCTCTCTCAAACAACATATCGTTAGAATCATTAAAAGTGCTCTTCTAAACTATACCTCCAACGAGAAAAGCATCAAACTGGTATGGATACCGAGCCATCCAGGAATATCCGAAAACGAAAAAGCCTATAGGGAAGCCAAACTGGCAATAAAATGTCCAATCTTCGTTAAATATATATATTTTCCTATGTTTAAAAATTCACAAATCGAGAAAAGTTTACTCTCAAGTAAGCAACTTAAATGGAGCAATTCCCACAGCTTTCCCAAAAGCCATTGGCCAAGCGTGAATCCTACTATATATAATGTAGACAACCAAAAACTAATTAAAAGAAAAATTTGTAGCATTCGCTTAGGGCACACGCTATTTACAAAGAAGCATATTTTTGATAATACTAATGCGTCAACCTGTTCTTATTGTCCTAATTCATTAACAATTAAACACATCTTTCATGAATGCCACAAAACAAATATATATGCAGAAAGGCATACAATAGATTTAAAGGAAGTACTAATCCCAACTCCAGAAAACATGAAAACAATTATAGAAATCTGTAAAATTTTTAAAATCGGGAATAATATTTAATTTTTCATAATAAATAATAATAGATCCTAACAAAAAATTTAAAAATGGTATCATAAACTTGACAAATTGTTAAATTAAGTTTAAAAACAATATAGAAATTTAAGTATAGGTTCAAAAACTTTGTAAAAAATTTAAACTTTTTAAATAAGATATTTAATAAAGAATTAATAATATTTAATAATAATTATTATAAATTCTTATTCTTTCTTATTATAATTAAGCGTTAATAAGAATTTATAATAATAATAACAACAATAAGATATGGATAGTGCAATGTAAAATTAATAAAACCAACCCAAAATAGCCTTAGTAGACGAGGGCATTACAGATGTTACCATAATTTATTATGTAATATTAGAATTAAATAAATAAATAAAATAGGATACTCACATTATATGACGAACGATAATTCCTAGAGTTATCTTTTTAAATTTGAAAAAAATAAAAATAAAAATTAAAAATCAAATAAAAAATAAAAAACTTGTTCTGACTTTAACTGTGTGAAGAACATCAAAACATTGATTTCTTTTTATAATCGTTGATAATTTTTTAAGTATATAAACTTTTCATTTTCACATTTGTAAAAAAACAACTTACTTATAAGAAGTACACAAAATAAAAACGCTTCTCTCAGGGGTCTCAAACAGCTTTGAATTGCTGCAAGTTGACGATGCACCTAAAAAAAGAAAAAAATTAAAAAGCACATCCTTAGCCTTAATTTTTAATTATGTTAGTAATGATGGGAAAAATGTCTACATATCAAAGCAAAGGATAACGACAAACCATTAAGGATGTAATAACAATTTTGTTATAAACAAGTTGCTTGAAAGTATCTACCCAAAAATCACAGCTTCATGGTACAGATCTTGTAACATAGTATTGGAAGTTGCAAACAAAAAAATCTCAGAAATATTTCTTAGGCAAACCAAGTTGGGTGATATTGAAATTTCAGTGGAACTAAATAAAAACTTAAATTACTGCAAGGAAATAATATTTGATACATATGTTGTACATATTAAAAGCAAAGAATTTCTGGATAATCTAAAAATAAAAAATTGATCTATTTAGTATTTAAACTATCTAAAATTCAAAATTCACAAAAAGTTTTCACTGGAGCTGTCATTTTAACATTTGAATCTATACATCCCCCACATGTAAACAGTGGCTATACGATAGATCCAGTTTAAATAATGACATGCAAATTCTATACGTTGTAGAAAATGACAATTTCTTGGTCACTTGTAAAAACACTGTCAAACTCCTGAAATTTACGAATTTCCAAACGAGAAGCTTACATTTATTATAAAAACAACTACACAACAATGTCACCACAAATTCCACAATGCCAGACTTTTGCTCAGTTGTTTCAAACAATAAATACTTCGAAAAATAATAAAACAACAAAAATTGTCAACACCACTGTATTCAACAACCACTCAAATGCCACTCAAATTTCAACAAAACTACCAACAAATATTAACAATCACTCAAATGCCAACTCAAGTATAATCGATAATCAACAATATCAGAAAATACAAGAACTGATCCATAAAAATCAATAATAATCAACTCCAACACAGCAAAATTTATCAAGACCATTAGAAGAAGAAAGTAATAAAAAGATCAATGAGATAAGTAGTAACAAAATATTATATTTTAACAATAATGTTAAAAACACTCAAAATAACTTAATCAATATTTTAACTAATAATTCAAATGCAATTATAATAACTTTAAAAATAAGCGAAACATATTTGTCACTTTAACGACAGCATCATGAAAAGTTATGGATTAGCAGAATAAAGATTTAACTCAAATTTCTTTAACATTCCTTTTCGTTTTTCGTTTCGTTTAAAGCTAATTTCTTATTAGCTTTAAAATTAACAATATCAACTTAAAATTACAATAGGATTTACAAATATGATTTATTCCAAATAATTTAGAAAAGTATGCCAACTAAATAACTGTATGTACACTATCTAAGTAAATTTTAAATGACAAAAAATATACAATAACATTATCAATATATATACAATACAATATCTTAACAATATTAAAAGAAAATATAGTCTATTACAAAGGAATATGCAAGATTATTTAGCGAATAAAAGATATTTAGAATTACATACTTACTTATTAAAAGTACAAACCGTTAATATATAGTTACATTGCAAGAGACACATTCACCAGAACCTTTATATCCATTAAATTGCTTAAATTATCACTGTTTATTTTCTGCTAACTTGTCAAATCAAAGTACTAGTGGGTTGAGTTTTTTAATAAACAAAAGAATAAATTACACAGAATTACATTTAAACACCAATATTATGCAAGTCCTATAAAAGGTTCTTTTCCCAACTACGCCAAACAAATTACAATACTAAATCTGTATCTTGGGCGCCACTCAAACTACCAAAAAGAAGATCTTGCCAGACTCGTCTTACAAATAGGTAAAACTTTTATTATCACTGGAGAATATGCTCGTAACGTTAGCTGGGGTAATCAAATAATTAATAATCGAGGCAAAATAGTGAAGGAATGGTTAGATGAGATTGAAGACTTAATACTGTTAAATGATAGTTCTCCTACATTCTTTAGTTATGGCAGGTATATTTCCTTGCATTGACCTAATAATATGTAGTCCAGCCTTAGCACCCAAATTTCATTGGCATACTACCGTGAATCGAAATGGTAGTGATCAGTTTGATATATTTCTCTGCTCAAAAATTGGCAAAAGTCATGTGCTCCAAAAAGCAAGATACATAGAAAAAAATGCAAACTGGCAAAAGTTCTAAGAACAATTAGATTTCTTTCTAGACTTTAGACCACAATCTGAAAATTTTAATAAAGAAATCGTTATACTAACTAAAAGCATAAGATTTGCGGCTAGCCAGTCAATGCCAACAGCAAAGAACGCGGCCATAAGTAACAACCTCCATGGTCCACTAGAAATATTTAAAATTTGTCAAAAGTCGAGACAGGCTTTGGAAAATTTTTTTATTTTTATTTTATGTTTTATTTTTATTTATTTTATTTATTTACTATTTTCATAATTTACATAATTCATAAAAAAATATTTTTTGTTAGTATTACATTTCATTTGAGATATACAAACTAATAAAACTATTCAGTCATTTTGTTGCCTATCAAATGGCTAGTATCAAAGTATCAAATGGCTAATTAACAATTTATGATTTCAAAAAATTTACATTATAAATTTTTATATTGTATAAATGCTTATGGGGTAAGCAAAAGA
Organism: Poecilobothrus nobilitatus; assembly: GCA_947095535.1. Taxonomy (NCBI): domain Eukaryota; kingdom Metazoa; phylum Arthropoda; class Insecta; order Diptera; family Dolichopodidae; genus Poecilobothrus; species Poecilobothrus nobilitatus. Next base: position 177,819,702 of record OX352772.1, read on the forward strand.
AAAGAAAGCAAATATAAATATAATAAAAGAACAAAAATTCAAAAAATTAAATTTAATATAAATCAAAATATAATGGATTTCCTTCTAAGAAACATGTAAACATGGTACTCAAAAAATTTTATAGTTATTATAGCAAAAAAAAAAAAAAAATTATTACAGCTAATTCTAATACTAAAAAAAGCAGAAGAGCAGGAGAGATATATGAGTAAATAGTAAGAGAACAAAACATTTGAGAAAACGCAAAAGTTACAACTTTTAATAAATTTTCAATTTGTTCAAAATTAAAACCTAGTAACCTAGTAACCAAACTTTGCATTTTTTAATAAATTCTGCGTAAATTCTAGTATTTCTAATTTCATCTGATGCTTTATTGAAAACTCTGGGTGCTACGATTTTGAAAAAATGACTATAGTGAACTTTTTTAAACGAAGGCACATTAATAAAATTTCTGCTATTAATCCTAAGATTGTATCTTTCTGTAAATCTTACATTTAAGTGACCTGATCTTAAAAAAAATAATTTAAAATTCTTAAATAAAAACAAATTTCTAATAGGAAGAATATTTAACATTTGAAATAAGTAAAAGCTGCTATCATATTTCCTTTTTTTAAATATAATTTTAATGGCGTGTTTCTGTGCTACTAGAAGATTATGCAATTTATTAAGATATGCACCACCCAGCAAACTATACCATATTGTAACTTTGATTGAAATAGTGCATAAAATGCGATAGTTGTAACTTTAGCAGTACTGTATTGTCTTATGAGATAAAGTTGTCTAATTACATTAAGTAAATAATTTTTTAGATATGTTGTGTTTTCAAACCAGGACATTTTACAGTCTAAAACAAGACCAAGATATTTAAATTTTGCCACTCTTTCAATTAAAAAACAATTATCAGAATACAAAGACTTATCTGAAACTGTATTATCAGAAATTTTACAACATGTACGATCATGATAAAAGAGATTAAAATTTAAATTCGAGGTATTGTAAATATTAAAAATCATATATTTCGTTACAACTTATCACTAGCTTGTTTTAGCTAAACCAATGACTGATAATATTCAAATCATGGCTTAACTTAAAAATTAGATGCTGCTGATTTTTGCAATTATACGCAAAAGCAGTGTCATCCGGAAATGCAATTAGAATTCCTAAAAGGGGCTGGGAAAAAAGACAGTTAATATATATTGGAAATAAGAGCGGACCCAAGACTGATCCTTGTGGTACTCCACAGTTTAATATCAACTCATCACTTATTGCACCTCCCACTTTTACTTTTTGTTTGCGATTTAGTATGTAAGAGTGAAACCATTTTAAAACAAAACCTCTAAAACCAACTTTATAAAGTTTATCCAGCAAAATTGTATGGTCGACTGTATCAAACGCTTTCGATATATCTATGAATAAAGCTGCTGTGACTGTACTCAAATTTAAGCCTTCTACGATTTCTGCGCATAATTTAGGCATTGCTTCTTCAGTAGACTTACCTTTTAAAAAGCCATATTGAGATGGGCTAAAAAAATTTGTTTTATATAAAAAAAACTAAAAAATCTATTTTTCATCACTTTCTCAAAAATTTTTGCAAAAGAAGGCAAGAGTGAAATAGACCTGTAATTATTTAAATCATGTACATTTCCTTTTTTGAAAAGAGGTATAACCTCCGCAATTTTTAGAATATCAGGAAATTTACTTTTAAAGACACTTAAATTGAAAATATGTGCCAGTATATCAACTATTTGAAAAGAAATATTTTTAATTAAATTAGAAGAGCATCCATCAACATATGTAGCAATCGATTTTTTTAAAGAAATTATTATTTTATGTAATTCATAGGCGGAAATTGGATTAAAAACAAAGCTACTACTTTGGAAAGAAATTAGTGTTAAAGTACCATCAGATATACGATTAGAAGATGCAGAACACTGTCATGCGATATTAACCAAAAACTTATTGAATTCACCCGCAATGACAGCTGGATCAGAGATAACCATGTCATTGACATTTAAAATTATTTAATTTTTTATTACATTTTTATTTAATAAATTATTTACAATACTCCACTCCATTTTAGTATTCCCTTTGTAGTTATTAAATTTGATTACAAAATATGATTCTTTATTACTAATACACTCATATTTTATTTCTTTGCATAGTTTATCATATTTATCATTGTTTTTTTCATATTTAAATTACCTGGATGTTTTTTCAATTTAAGATGTTATTTATTTTTCCAATTTATTTAATCCAGTAAATTATCCGAAATCCATGGTTTAAGCTTTTTCGATTTTTTTGGAACATGAACACTAAAAGAGCACAGACTAAGTCCGTTTCTAGAAAGCAATTTATCGCGTAGAATGCATGGGTTCAGACTTCAGACCAAACAGAAGTACACAAACAATGTTACAAACCCTAGAATTTGAACTGACAGTGGCATTACAAAACAAAGAGTATGCCACAATTATATCTTGCAATAGATTTTGACAAAATCGTAAGACACAAGAAATTATAGCAGCTAGTCAATATTAATGGGAAGTTATCTAAAATTCAAAATTTATTTAACGGAATACCTTAAGGATCTCCACTATCTGTACACTTATTCAAAACTTTCATTTGCACGCTACCCAATACATTAAAAGAAATTAAAAGACTCAAGTATTTAATATTCGCTGGCAGCATACTTATATAATATATACAGTGCAAGGAAAGATAACGAAAACAAAAACAAAAATACAGTTCATTTTGAATAGATTAATAGATTGGAAACCTAGGCGGATTAAAATGATGTTAACTTGCCCTTGGATAAAATGGAAGCGATACACATGGGTAGAAGAAGAAGTTGCAATACAGAAGTTTTGAGATATAACAATTCAGAAATTCAATAGTTACAGAAGTTACAGTATTAGGACTCATCTTTACAAAAACTCTTAAATATGAACCATATAAAGAAGCTGATAAAAAAACTTAAAAAGAAGAGCAACCTCATAAAACTGATTTGTAGAAACAAGTGTGGGCCTTCAGTCAAAATTGCTCTGCATATAGCTAGAGCTTTACAAATTGGTGAAATAGATTATGCTATCAGACAACGAAATCAAGCAACTACAATTGCGCTAGGGGCGCTAAGAACGACAAATGGAGATAGTTTATAAATAAAATCAGACTTTCCAACCTTAAAAGAAGGGTGCGATCTAAAGACGGCTAACTTCAATACACAAGGAATATAGTGTATCTATAACAAAGTGCCTTAATTGGGAATGAGATAAAGACACACAAAACATCAGCCTTGACAAAAGCTAAAGAACATTTATACGTGCACGATATTCTGTTCGAAAAACCTCTGCCAAGAACACGTAATATAGCACCCTGGTTACAAAACATAAATAAATACATAGATACATCCATAGCACAATATGGAAAGGAAAACACTGATCGTCAAACACATTGGTTGCTATTTCAAAGAATGAGAGATTTACACTATAATACCGAATCGAAATAGTAGCACTATTCGAAGCACTTACAGATACCCTAAACTTAAAATAAACAACCAATAATAGAAAACATCTCGTGCATGTTATTATTATCAAACTAATCAATAAAATTGGTTTGGATTCCAAGTCATTATATATAGTAAGGTATAGTAAGTAATGAACTTGCGGACAAAGAAGCAAAATTAGCAGCAAAAAGTCCAGCTCTGTATGAACGTATATTTTTTGCCGATAACAAAACTAAAGAAATAGAGAATAATACCTACACAATAGACAAGCAAAGTGGAACTCCTACAATAGCTTACTTAAATTTCACTGGCCGACTGCAATATTTCCAGTATACGAAATCAAAAACAGAGCAATAGAAGTCAAAATAGGTAGAATTCGCTTAGGTCACACTTTTTATATCAAAAAAAACATCTTCGCTTAATCCAATCCACCCATATGCCGACACTGTGAAAATATTTTGACAATCAAATATATTTTAATTGACTGTCCAAGTTCAAACAATTTTCTGTAAAATTACTTAATAAACTGAACTGAAATAATGAACCCAAAGTCTGAGAATATTGATAGATTAGAAAAAATATTCAAATATTATAATATATGGAATTTAATATAACAAAGTATGTAATAGAAAATAAAAAGCTAATAAGTTAAAAACTTAAATAATTTTTAAAAAAGTCTTGACAAAAACGTTAAAAAACAAAAAGAATCAGTTGATTACTAGGGGCCCCTGCTAATGTGTTGTTAAATCTTATATTGCATTCAAATCGACAGCTACATATAGATCTTATATTCCTTATAATCGACAGCTACAGTTTCGACAAATACAATTTATCGAAAAACGACAACTCGTATAAGATCGGATATATTGTTCATTTTGAGACATACATACATACATACATACTTATTAAAGATTTATGACAAATCAAATATGAAACAAAATATTAGCATAAATAACTTCAGTAGGTAAAGAGGCAGCCCGTCATGGGAAAAAATCATGCCATATCGCACCGATATCGCACGACCTACATTTTGATTGATGGGTTTAATATAGGTCATTCTTGGTTAGTAGGTCAAACCTTTGTTTTGATTGTTTTGGTTTGGGTTGCAAGATAGGTTATAAGTGTTGGGTTGTTAACTTATAAGTTCCAAGTGGTTGTACAGTAGGAAGTGAAGGTTGTTGGCACTGTGGAATTTGTCAGGCAAGGTCAATGAACTGAACAAGTTTAGGATATTTAGGTTTTTTCAACAAATTTATTGGCACTTTGTAATAGGATATCATACAAATAGTAAGAAAATAATTTTTTTTTCAAGTCAAATCAATTTTTTATTTTTCTTCGCATGCTTAATAAAATATATGTCGGTAAAATAGATATAAAAGAATCGAAAAAAAACTTGATTTTATTATTGCACAAAAATATTCAGTAACTTTTGAATATCAATATGAAAAATAATAAAATAAAAACGAAACCGAAACCGAAAACGAAAACGTAAACAAGAAGTACAAAGTGTATTTCATTTTTAGTTTTGTTTTATTAAAAGAAGATTAATTATTAAAAGTTGTTATTATAGTTTTATAGTTGGAAAAATAAAAATAAGAAAAATATGTTGTTTTTAGAATATGTGATGCTTTTCATTGTACTATATTTTGTTGTAAATTGTTGTAATACGTTGAACTTATGAACGCAAAGGTTAAAAAAAAAAATAAAATAAGAACAAAAAGAAAAAAATTATGGACATAGGTGCGTCTGTTAATAAGATTTCTTTTTTTCTATTCTATAAGAACATTGAGAAAATAACCGGATATCTTAAATTTAAGGAGAAAAACAAAAAATGTAGATTTCCTGGGTAATCTGTTTTTCTACTAACATAAAGAAATAACATTGAAGAAATGATACGAAATGATACGATTTAGAAGTGCACCTATAACTATTTGCGAATTTTTTCTTCCTTCTTTATTTAAAAAAGAAAAAGGAAAAAAAAACCATTAATTATATTTTTTTTATTTTTATTGGTTTTGTTCATGGAAAATATTTTTGAAAAAATAAATAAAAAGAAAACAAACAAGAAATTGAAAATGCCTAAGATACTTATTTATTAGATTTATTTTATGTTGTGTTATCTGCATAGAAAAAAATAAGTTCAAAGTCAGGTTAATCACTTGTGGTACCTATTTTAAAAACATAACAACATAAAAATAAAAACAGATTTATTTACATGTTTAACTCAATTTTTATTTAGCATAAAATCTATATAATAAATTTGTTGATTAGATGATCTAGAACTTTTAAAAGAAAAAAGAATTTTATTATTTTTGCATGGTTTATTTGTTTTTTCTCATAGTTTCTTAAGTGAAATTTTCATCATCATTTAAAAATACGCATTTTATTTCCCTTAATCTGAAAGATAATTTAACTAAAAAAAAATTTTTTATTGTTTGTTTAACTTTTTATTTAACTCTATTTGTATTTTAAAAATTATTTATTTAGCAAAAAATTTAAATTGAATTAAATTAAAAATTAAATTAAAAATTAAAATTAAAAAATTAAAATAAATTGTTATTGCTTTTCAGCAATAATGTATTTTCTTGTATCTTCTAAAAGTAGAAGTTTATTGTTTTTCTTCACAAGAAACAATTCCCCTTTCACAATGTCTCCAATACTTGTATCTTTTTCAAAAATAAGAGTAAAAATAAGGATAAAGAAGAAAGCTTCCTATACATATTTTATGATTGGAAACTAGACAAGAAAAAATTGTGTCAACGGAAATAAAACAACAAGAGCCAAATTTAAGTGTCATTCAACAAAGATGTCATTTATGTATCGAAAACAATTCTTTAGTTTTTTGTAGAGAAAGTTGCGGTTATAGAGAAAAACAATTTGAAAAGGAATTTGTAATAAACAACTTAATGGAGTGCATTTTAAAATTGAGAAACACATTTAAGCATATTACTGTCATTGCCCACAACGGAAAGGCTTTTGATCACCAATTTATCTTAAACTATATCTTAAATGAAACCTCCATTCAACCAAAACTAATTATGCGAGGAACAAAAATTATACTTATGAAAGTAGATAATATAAAATTCATAGATTCGCTTAATTATTTCCGAATGGCACTTGCAAAATTTCCAAAAGCACTTAACTTAACAGCTACACTGAAAAAGAGTTATTTTCCGCATTTATTCAACAAAAAATGAAAATTACGATGGATGTTTACCAGAAATGAAGTATTATTCCCCTGATGCAATGAAAGAAGGTGAACGCGAAGAATTTTTAAAATGGTATGAAGAAAATAAGAACTATAAATTCAATATGCAGAAGGAGATTAAGGAATATTGTGCCAATGACGTAAGAATTTTGGCTGAAGCATGTGTGAGTTTTAGCAAAATGTTCTTAGAAGAATGCAAAGGTGAACCGTTTTTAGAAGCTGCAACAATAGCATCTGCATGTAACCTTGCATATCGTCGAAATTTTCTGAAACCTAATACAATAGGTATAATTCCTAAAAAGGAATACAGACTAGGAGATAAACATTCAAAAATTGCCATACAGTGGTTAATTTGGGAACAAGGTTCACGACAAATTAATTTGGAATGTGTATTAAATGGTAGAGAAAAAAATGTTGGGGGCTTTAAGGTAGATGGTTATTTTGAAAAAACCAAAGAAATATTTGAATTTTATGGATGTTATTACCACAGCCATCTAAAATGTTTAACAAGCAATCGAGATGCGATATTATTCAATAGTAACAACGACACACTTAACCAAAAGTATGAAAGAACAGTAGTTAGAGTCGAAAATCTCAAATGTCTTGGATATAGGTTACTTGAAATGTGGGAATGTGAATTTCGTGAACAAATGAGATATAATAAAAATATGGACTACTTACAAAATCATTCATTAATTAATATTACACCTTTAAACCCCTGATATGCATTTTATGGAGGAAGAACCGGAAATACGTATACACAATATAAATGTAAAGCTGGAGAAAAAATTAAATATATAAATGTATGTTCTTTGTATCCATATGTTTGCAAACGAGGAAAATTTCCAGTTTTTCACCCTAAAATATATGTTGAACAGGATGCTTATTCTAAATTGAACTTAGAAAAGGTCGATGGGATCATTAAATGTAAAATTTTACCGCCAACTTATTTACTACATCCAGTTCTTCCAATTAAACAAAATAATAAGCTAATGTTTCCGTTATGCAAAATTTGCAGCAAAGAAAAACATCTAGGAGAATTTTGTCAACATTCTGATGATCAAAGGGCTTTAATAGGGACATGGATAATAGATGAAGTTTTAAAAGCTATTGAAATAAACTATCAATTTCTGAACATTTATGAGGTTTGGGAATGTAAAACGATAAAGGATGATAAATTGAATAATGTTGATGGTTTATTTACCGTCATGACGAATAAATTTAACATCAAAATAAAACAACAAGCTTCAGGTTAGTTTCTTGATTGCCTAAGTGAGAACGACAAGGAAGGATATATAAAAAAAATGTTCAATATGGAAGAAACTAAATTAGAATATAATATAATTGTTAACAATCCCGGTTTAAGATCTTTTGCTAAAATAATTTTAAATTCATTTTGGGGAAAATTTGGACAGAAAGAGAACCAGCAACAAACTACCATTTTAAATCAGCCGTTTGAATTTTATAAAATGTTAATAAATCCTTCTATAGAGGTATGTTAAATTCTACCTATAAATGAAGAAAATATAGTGGTGAGTTGGCAATTCAAAGATGAAGTTGAAACTTTTTTATCAACTGTTTACGTTAGCATAGCAGCTTTCACAGCAACAAAAGCTCGTCTTAAACTTTACAGTTATTTGGAGAAGCTTGTTAATAGAGTTTTATATTATGACACAGATTCTGTCATTTATATATCTCGAAAAGACGAATTTGTTCCCCCAACAGCGGAATTTGTAGGAGAAATGACAGATGAATTAGAGTGCTTTGTTGCTGGAAGTTACATAACAGAGTTTGTCTGTGAAGGTCCTAAAAATTATGCATACGAAGTGTACTGCACAAAAGATAGCAGCAGAAAATGTGTGTGCAAAGTAAAAGGAATTCGTTTAAGTTATCAGGCCTCACAAAAAATTAATTTTGATACGACCAAAGAAGCGATTTTAAGTCCTGCAGAAAACGAAAATATGCTTGTAATTTCAGATAATATTCGTAGAAATAAAGTACACGAAGTACTTACAGTTCGCGAAATAAAAAAATATTGTCCTAAATCAGAAAAACGGAAATTTAATGAAGATGGTAGCTCTTTTCCATATGGATATAAATGACTGCAAAAATAATATTAAAAAACAAAAACAAATAAAACTAGAATTTGATATTATGTTAGTATTTCTATAAAACAAATCACTATAAATGCAAAATGTAAATAAATACTTAATAACTTTATAATTATTTAAATAATGCCTTTTTTATTTATCCAAGTATTATGTGTCATCAAAACCTAGCCATTTAACAAAAACTCTATTTCCTTGCTTTTTCAGAATTTTTTTTACAAGGTAAGTATCTGGGTATTTTACAGGTGTAAGCTCAGCTTGATAAAACCTCCAGAAATTGCCGTATCAGTATAGTCCGATAATTGATATGTAACAGGATAAGTATTATTGATTTTATCAATCTTAAATACTTCAGTTTACCAATTCGGTTGAAAACTTTTTTCGAAATGTTCTTTATATTTACTTATTCTTACAAAATTTCCAACTTTATATTTACTTTTTTGGAAAATTTTAGGCTCAGTATATACATTTCCAAGTATATTTTTTTCATTTTCTTTGTAATTTTTTCAGGAGGAAGTTTTGTTGTGCTATGTTTTGTTGAATTATATTGCTTTATTAATGATTGTACAATAGGTAAGCATTTATAATTCCCGTTTAAACTAAATATTTTCCACATAGAATTTTTCAATGTATGGTTAAATCTTTCAACAATTGATGCTTTTATTTTGCTAAATGTGTGATAATGATTGATTGATTTTTCTTTCATATAATTTTGAAATTGTGAATTAAAAAATTCCTTACCTTGGTCAGAGTGAATATTTTTTCGTATAACTTTAGCTCTACTAATAATTGACTTTAAGGCATTTAAAATATTTTCAGCATTTTTTGTTTCCACAGGTTCAGCATAGGCATATTTGGAAAAAGTATCAATGACCATCAACATATATTTGTATCCATTATTAAATTTTCGATAAGGTAACATTTCGACTAAATCGATTTGCCATGTGTCATTTAAACCTTTTTGCTTGAATATTCTTCTGAGAAATTTACGTCTTGCCAGTCTATGAATTTCAGTTACTATTTGGGATATTGACATTTTATTTATATTAAACAATTATGTCAACTAATTTTAAAAATGTTAAAGGTATGAAGATAATAATTATTATAAATTAAATAATACCAAAAGCATGATTTAAACTAACCATTTGCTTGAATCTATTTTTCTTTTATACTTTTCTACATGAGTATATAAGCGAAATTTTATTTGTAATTTTAATTAATTTCCATTCTGACTTTTATGGAACAAAATTCTAAAATGCAAGCTGATTCTACAACATATCCATTTGCAGAAACTGCCCGAGTAAATACTGAAAGCCAGATTCAGGATGATACAATTACATCAACTGTGGAGGATGAGGAATTGGAAGATACAGAAGAATTTGTGTCGCCTCTCCAGATAGATGAATCAGAACATGAAACTGAAGAAGAAATTGAAGAACAAATTGAAGAAGAAGAGGAGAAGTACATCCTCAAATCTGGGATTTAAATAATCAGAAGGGAGATCCTGATTATTTTAATGATTTTCTATCTAAACATATAAATAACAAATAAGAATTATTATATTAATTGTTGTTATTGATTTTGCGTCCTTCTTATTATTATTTAAAGTAGTTATTTCGTCTGGTATTGGACTTTATTTAAAAAATTAAAATTAAAACATAAACCAATTTTTACTTTTTACCAACGTTTCGTGTATAATTGTACACTTCATCAGGGCTAAAATTATTTATTTTATAATATCAGAAATGTGAGGAAAATTACAAATATTTTACCTTAAGTATATTGGTCCAGTAAAAATATCATGTACATAATTATATTTATAATTAAATAAACACTTTTTCAAAAATTTATAAAAAAATTATCAATAAATAAACATGTACATAATAAATTAAAAAAAAAAATTTTAAAAAACAATTAATTTACAATTAATAACAATTAATTTAACATTTTATGTAAAAAAATGTAAATAAATATCTTATTATTACGTAGAAGTAAAATCAAAAAAAAAATGAATTTTTTTATTAAAATGTACAAAAAAAATGATCTACATAAAAAACATTAGTTGTATTATAATGCAATACAATAAATGTGCTATTTAGATAATAAATTCTGTCAGTCTAGTCTGGTTTACAAAATTGAGTGTAGTACATGCAATGTTTGTTACATCGGACAAACTAAGCAATATTTAAAATCTCGGGTGTATCAACACAAATATGATTGCCAGATTATGAATATCAACAAAAAAGAAAAAACTGCTCTAGCGCTACATTTTTTTGAAAATGAAAACCACCAATTTAATTTTGACGAAACGAAAATCGTAGATAGAGAATCAAACTGATTTAAAAGAAATATCAGCGAAATGATATTCATCGAAATGAATTCAAACACCATAAACTTCAAAACAGACACTCAAAAATTAAATACCACTTATAAATCTTTAATTGAATTATATAAAAATATAATAAAATATCATTAAAAAACTGTAATGTTGATAAATATTATAATTTGTGTGAATACGAATGTAGATATTTCTTTAATGTTTTACTTTTAAATTTATTAAAAAATTTAACTTAGTTTTTGAGTCTATTAAATTCTGTTATTTTTTATTTTGTTAAGTTTGGAATAAATGTATATTCCATATATATACAAACAATCATTATATTCTATACATTTTGTTATTTTTTTTTAATTTTTAATTTGTAATTGTTCGTGTGATAAAATGATGTTATATAAAAAATTCTTTAATTAAAATTTCTAAATTTTTCTAAATTTGACTTTTACTAAATTTGTTTTTAATATGTAATTGTTTTTTAAAAATTTTTTTTTAATTTATTATAATATATGTACACTAGGGGCCCCTATTAATCTGTAGTCAAATTCTATGTTGAATCCCAATTCATATAATAGACAGTTGCAGTTTAGAAAAATAGTTTTATGGAAAAAGTACAATCCGTAAAAAATCAGAAAGTCATACATAAGTACATACTTAGATACATATTGACAATATTGATTATTAATATCAAATCAATATCATCCATTATTATTAAAATTTCAATACATATTGTCATAAATGATAATTTTTTTTTTTTTTTTTTTCATCATTTAATTTATTTTTCATAATAATACATTAACGTGGTAACATTCTTAATATATATTAAAAACAAAAAAAAAAAACAAAAACAAAAAACACCAGAAAAAAATAAAATAATAATTCAAATTAAATATTGGTGTTTTATGGTATAATTCTATTCTAAGAGAAGAAAAAAAAGAATATATTGATTTATTAATTTAATGTAAAAAATAATTGAAAAATAAAAAATTTCTGTGACCTTAGCTTTTTAGCTGTGTGGTCTTATAAATTCAGTTAGAAATATTTTGCAACAAATTTATTATAAAAGTTTATTTTGATATAGCACTATAATTATAACTAGTAATTAAAAACTTAAAAAAAAGAAATGAAAGAAAAAAAAATAAAATAAAAAAAAAAAAAAAAAAAAACAAATGCAGAACCAAAAGTCAAAACATCTGTTTAATTATTAATTTAATATAATTTCTTTAATTTTTCTTTTAAAAGTACAAAAGTGGGTTATTTCCTTTATATCGTTTGGAAGCTCGTTATATAATTTTAAACTATTGTAGAGACAGTTATTTTTTTGTCTGTTTGTTCGAAAAAGTGTTAAATAAAAATTACTTTTATTTCTTGTGTTATGGTTGTGAATCTCAAACCTCCTATTCAGTATAAAATTATGCTTAATTTCATTATGAATTATTTTAAATGCTATTATATATAATTCTAATTTGCAAATGTTTGTCAGACTTAAATATTGGCTAGAGTATAGAATATTAGTAGGAATTCTAACAGGATAGTTATGAATTGCTTTTATGGCTTTTTTATGAACTATATCAAGTCTGCCTAAAGGAACTTGACATGTGTTACTCCATATTGGGTTAAGATACATAATATTTGATAGTATATATGAAGAATATATTATTTTTAGAACCGATTTATTAAAGAAATTTCTCATGCGACGTAAGACAAAAATGTACGGTGTTATCTTTTTAATGACGTGATTTATGTGCTCTTGCCATTTCAGCCGGCTATCTAGAAGCAACCCTAGATAATTAAAATGTTTTACAACTTCAATAATATTACCGTTGTAAGTAAAATTGGGGTATGTACATTGTCTATTTTCGAATAATAAAATTTTAGTTTTCTTCACATTTAGTAGTAGACGATGCTTTTTTAGCCATTCTTCAATAATGGGAAGATCATGCATGATGGAAGTTCTCAGGGATTCTTCATCGCGTTCCGCATATTTTAGAACTGCATCATCCGCATACAATTGAATAAGCCCTTTTAGTTTCAATCGAGCTATATCATCTAAATATATCTTAAATAAAAGTGGTCCTAAAATTGAACCTTGTGGCACTCCTTTTATAATGGTTCTTGATTCACTCAAACTATCACCTATCCTAACTCTCTGCTCTCGATTAGTTAAATATGAGTCAAAAAAGTGTAATTGTGATGAGTCGAAATTTAACATCGAAAGTTTAAACTGTAGTATTTCATAGTCCACACAGTCAAATGCCTTTTGTAGGTCTAGAAATAGACAGCCAACGTGCAATTTTCATTCCTTATTTTTTGATACAAAGTCGGTTAAGCTAAGACATGCAGCAGTAGTATTCGATTTTTTTTCGAAACCATACTGTTCGTCGTGAAATATTTGATTATTTGTAAGAAAGTTATCTAATCGACTTTTTATAATAAGTTCAAAGATTTTAGAGAAAGCGCTGAGAACCGATATGGGTCTGTAGTTTGTCCTATCTTTGGCATTCCCTGTTTTGAATATTGGAGTAACAATTGCAGTTTTTAATGAGTTTGGGAAAGTACCAGAAAGGAAAGAACTATTTATAAATTTGGTAAGAAGCGGTATTAGTCGCTCCTGGAATTTCTTAATGAATTTCATGGAAATATTATCGAAACCCGTCGCTGCAGCAGTTTTCAGCTTGCTAATTGCATTCGATATCTCTTCACTACTGGTGGGTGCTAGATCAAATAAGGAGCTAGGGTTTCGTCTAAAACTATTTAGGTATTCGTGGTCTATTGGATCATTGTCAACATTTATTTCCCTGGTTACATTGATAAAAAATTCGTTCATTAATTCACAAATTTCTTCTTTTTTAGTTAATACTTTCCCATTAATTTCTAGCCCTTTAATATGATTGTTCGTGCTGTCTTTTTTTTTGTTAAATATTACCCTTTTATATAAATTCCATAATTTTTTACTATTGCATGGGTCTCTTTTAATTTGTTCAGAATAAAAATTTTTTTTTGAATGTGTTATGAGCCGATTTACTTTATTTTTATATAATTTATATAATCTATTAACATGCTCATCGTTAGGATATTTTTTCCTATATTTGAAGAAAGAGTCTCGAATTTTAATCACGTTTCTAATTTCGTCTGTCATCCATTCATTTTTTTCTTTAGACATTTTCATCAATTAAAATTTTTATCAATTAAAATAAATTTTTTTCTTTATACATACATAAGTTAAAGTACATACTACTTTACATACATATAATATAGCCAAGAATAGTTGAGCTGTTGAGGTCGAGTCGACTCGAGAGGAAAAAAAACAATTTTAAAGAGAGCAAGTGAGAATGTCTTTTATAATTTTGTGTTTGTTTTTGTTATTCTGTTGTGTACGTTTTGTTACTACTACCGACTATCGTAGGTACCATACTATACTACTGTAATAATGTAATTTAAATATGAAATGTGTTATTTATGTTTTATTATTAATATTACGTATAGGTTTTATAGTAGAAAAATCGTAAAAAATATGTAGTTACTGATGTTCAAAGCTTGAAACGGAATTCATAATAAATAGTGTGTTGCTGAAAACTACTAAATTATAATTATAGATGTTTATTTATTGATAATTTTTTTATAAATTTTTGAAAAAGTGTTTATTTAATTTTAAATATAATTATGTACATGATATTTTTACTGGACCAATATTCTTAAGGTAAAATATTTGTAATTGTCCTCACATTTCTGATATTATGAAATAAATAATTTTAGCCCTGATGAAGTGTACAATTATACACGAAACGTTGGTAAAAAGTAAAAATTGGTTTATGTTTTAATTTTAATTTTTTAAATAAAGTCCAATACCAGACGAAATAACTACTTTAAATATTAATTGTTGTTATCTATTTTTTTTTGTTTTTATGTAGTATATTACAGGTTTTTTCTTTTAGAATTACAGGAATTTCAAAAAATAGTATTGAATAATTGCATTGTGCATTAAAACGTTGAATTGGTATATAAATTTCTTGTTGTAACTTTAATACCTGTTGTTCATAACATAATTTCAGATATTCTCCAACATATTCTTTTACATTCAGCTGTTTTATTATAGGTCATTACTGCGTGAAGAAACTCGTTCAAATTGTAAAGATTTTCTGCTTCTTCTCTGTTAATAGTTATGCTTTGCTCGTTCGCCGATCTTAGCCCATAATGAAAACACTGTTTTATATGTTTGATCATCTGTTCTTCGAGCTTTTTGTTAAATTGGTAATAAAATTTATTCCATTCATGAAATTTTAAAGTAATTGTGTTTTTACCAATACGATGAAATATGCTTGAAACTTCAAGCGATTCGCAATTAAACGCAACAGAAATTTTTAATGTATGACTCTTATTGAGAAAATATGTATAACTTAGCAATAAATTTGGGGTTTGGCCTGGTTCCTCCATTGCTTTAAATTTACAAAAAATTGTTTATGTTGCCTTTTATTTATACGATTTAGTAATACAGGTTTGTAACGAGTTATATTTTCCAAATACATGTTGAAAAGTATTCAAAATCAATTTGTCGTTTTCTATAAAATTCTCTTTATAAAAATTTTTTAAAAACTATAAAGAGATTAAATAGATATAGAAATAAAAATAAAACTATAACCGCAACATCTATACCACGTATAGACACAACAATATTGTCCACATCTGAATAGTTACTTTGTAATTAAAAATTATATATTTGTTTTTTAAGTAACTCAAAATTTCTAATTTATTAGATTTTCTACCAAAAGAATCAAAGTATTCAATACAACTATTCTTGGGAATATAAATAGCTAACCAATGTATTCCCGGTTCTTTTGCTTTTTGAGTGTTTACAATTAAAAAAGTTTGTCTTTTAATTATTTTGGAGAGATGATCTAAAGAAAAACTCCTTTGAAACATTTACGTGTGTTCTTATTACATTTTAATACATTACTTATTTCTAAAGTATTCATCAATCAAATTGACACAAGTCGTAAACTTTTGTTTTTTCTTTAATGTAGTTCGTTAAAAATTCTTTTTTGATTTTTTGATTTGTTATAATAATATCAAATTTTTCAAGTGTTTGACAGAGCTCTTTATTTAATCTATCGTTATACACAGCTCCAAAAGAATAATTTTCAAAATCGTCATTTATAAAATCTCTAGTTGGAAATTTATACTTAAGCTCTTTTACAAACCTTTTACAAGGTTCTTTAGTACCAACTATACAAATATCTTTCGCAAATAAGGTACTATTATCATCACAACAAAAAGTTACATCCCGAAGTGCACAAGACAATGACATTTTGCAAATATTCATATTTACTTTTATGTATATGCTATTTATAGGTTTGTGAATATATTTCAATTTTTCTCAATTTGTAAGCTTGCATCAAATTCTCTATAAACAATAGCAGTTAGTGTAGTTGTAAGTGGTTTTGATAGCGTTTTTTGATAGTTTCGCCTCAATTCTAATTGTACCTTTGTTCAGTAAACCTTGACATACTTCATTTCCAGATGAATCTGGAGTTAAATCAAAAGCTGGTATAAAAAATCCATTTCTAAATATGGACTTTGTTATTTGATGTCCTTTATCATTGTGGTAAATTCCAGTTCCTGTAAAAGTGTACTGTATGCTCACAGCAATTATTTTCATCTGAAGAACTGGTTCAATTGCTGAATTAGGTATTTGAACACCATTTACGTTTAACACAAATTATGAAATATCAAAATGTTTAAAATTGTATGGGTTTTTTTATCTTTTTCCAGAGTAACCCACATTTTCTGTCATACAAAACATTATTGTGTTTGGCAACTGTCCAATAAAAACATTACCAAGTGATATTGATGAGCTGTTCATTGAAATTGTAAAACTTTTTACTTCAACGAGTTTATATATTTAGCATTGGATTTCTTAAGAACAGCATTTTGTGCTAACAGCACGCTTGGAATAACGGTAACATGCCTTAACGGTAAATAGCATGGCTTCTATAATTTTGAATTGTGATTCATCAGAATCGTCTGCAAAAAAATAAAAATCGGGTCTTTCAAGTGTTAAAACTATACGAATGTCAACATTATTTATAAGTAAAGTAGGTTGATTAAACATATCTACGTGTAGTTTACCCATAAGTATAAATTTTTATCAAATTTTAAATTTGTTACAATAGTTATCCGTTTTCTTTCTAATTATTAAAATTAATATTTGAAAAAAAATTAAATATTTAATTTTCTTTTAA
The DNA here is from genome assembly GCA_947095535.1 of Poecilobothrus nobilitatus. Classification (NCBI taxonomy): domain Eukaryota; kingdom Metazoa; phylum Arthropoda; class Insecta; order Diptera; family Dolichopodidae; genus Poecilobothrus; species Poecilobothrus nobilitatus. The sequence goes on from OX352772.1 coordinate 177,837,085, forward strand.
TAAAATGTTGAATTTGATTTGCAAAATGTTTAATTTGATTATGAAAAGGTTGAATTTGAGTTACAAAGGTTGAATTTGATTATGAAAAGGTTGAATTTGATTGAGAAAAGGTTGAATTTGGAGTGTAAAAACACTATTATTGTTTTTCCATCAGAAGTTTCATAATTATTCCAATGTGTTCCATCTTTCTTTAAGATCTGTACTTTTAATCTCAAATATGTAGAAGACAAATCTCTATATGTATCGCCATGACCCAGTGAAACAAATTCAATACTTGAGGGGTTGTCTAAAGAAGCAATAGGATTGTAGGAAACTTCTTGAGATCGTAAAATGCTAGACTGAATGAGTTGGGTTTTAAAAATATCCAACTCAGATTTTATACACTTAATCATAATTAATTACAAATATCTTTTTGTTTCTTTTTGTTATTATCTTTGCGTCGTTTTGACGTAAAATAGTTTAAATTTTTAATGAATTGTCTTTTTATAGCTTTTCGTTTTCTTTTACCCGAACCATAACATTTCATTCAGTTTTCGTACGGCACCACGTCGTACATTTTTGACAATCTCTTTACTACGATATTGCATAACTTCTTTAACATTTGCACCAGATGCAGTATCAGATAAAGCATTGGTACCAGAGTTAATAACCTCTTTTTTCAAAATATCAGCGCCTGAAGTAAATAATGGTTTCAAGTCCCCCAAAAAAGCTTTCCAATCCACGACCTCTTTGAAAAGATACGGTTGAATGTAATAAAGGGCCGATATCATCAAGTTCTCTACCAGATTGAATTAAATAATACTTATAGTATACTCTCTCCATAATTAATAAAATAAAATAATATATAGTTTTGAAAAATCGCTTTTATTTATATTTTTTAAAATGTAATACAATTTTTGTTGGAATTGAACTATTGGAAAAGTTTATTTTGTATCCATATTTATCACATAAAAGTAATAAAATGTTATTAAAAGATTTTTCCACATTGCAATATTGAATATTACTGAATTCTTTTACAGTATCAATGAAAGAATTTTGTATGTTAACAGATCTTAAACATCTTACATCTTTATCACCTATTTTTTGCGGTTCAATTATATCTGTGTATATAAAAAATATATCTGGTTTAATATAATTGGAATTAATTGTACACTATCTATAAAAGTTCTGAAAGCTTCTATTACACGTGATTTATATTTTTAAAATCTGTAACGTTCGAAGAAACTTGATTGAAACATGTTGTCAAAAGCCTTCGAGGGTATAAGTGTAATTGGCTCTTATTTTATATCTATTTTAGGCCTAGTAACACATATTGTAGTCTAACTTATATTTTTAGGCATCTTCTCAGCCTTTTCTGATTGTGTATATTGAGCTTCATCGTTTATACAATTCTTCTTTTCTTCAACTTCTTTTCTTATAAATCTATTAAGTGGGCGTATATTTTGAATTAGTGTTGGTAGTAGAAAAACTATCCAGTCGCATATCATTTGTTTTTCTATGTATGGAATATATGATGTTCCAACTCTTATCATATCTTTCTGCATACCTTTAATAAATATTTGAGTACTTTTTTCCCATTCTTCACCTTACACATTTGGAACAAAATCATTAAAATACATTTCTGAAATACCGACTTTCCACCTTGAATCACAAATATATTTATTCGTTTTATTTGTAAAAGATGAGAATGAATTTTTTGGATAATAGTTCATAGATGAATCACTGAGTAAAGTGACATAAAATTCATCATTTACTTTTATGTTGTACATGATCTTGCGGATTTATTCTTTCGAATTGGAAAATTAAGTTCTGTTTGAGTATTATCTGCTACTGACCTTAAAATACGCCTTGATGAATTATTCAACTGTTTGCTATTTATAATTTTTTCGTTAGTGGGCTTGGGCTATCTAAAAGAATAGATATAATGTCTCCTGTATCAGTTTAAAAAATTTGTACATTTTGATTTCTAATTGATTTTCTTTTTCTAAGACAATGACAATGACAACAACAGCTAACAATGCTTTTGTTAAAACATTTTCTTAAATTTCATCGTCAAATACTTCGTCATCAGCTTCTTTTTCATATACTTCTTCTTCAGGTACAACTAGTATTCGAATATTCTTATATTCAGGAAAATGTGATTGCGTTTCCGCATCTATATATATTGGTTTTGCACGAGTTTGAGTACCTTTTTTTCCGTAATTTTTACTTTCTCCTTTTTATTTCTAGGAAGTTGACGTTTTTTGTTTCTTGTTTTAAATAGATATTGTCTGTATAAATACCATTTTTGAGTGTCCGTGAGATGTTTATTTAACAATATTTTTTTCATATTTTTATCCAACTCATTAAGTTCAATGTTCGCATTTTGCTTCATTTTCTCAAAAAACTCAGGTTTTAAAATTATCATTTTATTAAATCTGGTATTATTCATCTTATAAAATTTCCGATTATCCCTGATAGTACTGCACCAAGAAGTGTAGGTAAAAATCTACCACGTTGAATAATGATTTTTCTTTTGCTATTTATAGATTTTTTCCGGCAAATAAGTGATCCTTATTGTTTTTTATACTTTCGCAATTGAATTGTTGCTTTTTTACTAAGATTACCATTACCTTTTAAAATATTTAAAGAGATTTCGCAAAATGTTTTTATTACTTCAGAGTCACAGTGTTTTATAATTACTTTCTGGAATTTTGGTATAGAGGTTTTTAATAGTTGCAATATATGACGATTGGTCTTCAAACGTTTCATATTCCTCCCCAAATTGTTCTAATTGATCTCTCGTACAATAACACAAACCCTTTCCAAATATATCACTTCTTAATCGAAATATATCATTAACGTCTTGAGTAAGGTCTATTAATATCCAGACATATGGGACTGACATCACATCATTATATACTTTTTCAAATGCTTTGATTTGATTGGGATATATTTGGCGAGATAAAGGTAATATCTGCGATTTATCTCTTGGATTTTTGAAAAGTACTAAATATTTACAGCTTTGTTTTTTTTTTTTTTTGTTTTTATGAGGGTTGGTGGAAAACTCTAAAATCACAAAGAGGAACTGCACGCGCTTCCTCAGGGTAGTGTCGGACTTTAACCAACCAAAACCACCCCTCTTTTAAAACCAAACTTTAGGATGGAACCTTTAATACAAATGTACAGTTTGGTTTTGTGGATAGGGATGTGGGAAGGATAATTGGGGAAATTGCAATTGGGAAATTTGGATTATGGGGGATAAGTTGAAAAATTTGGAGAGACATTTTGAAGAAAGATGTTAATGTTCTTCTTAAACTCTAGTAAATCCTACACATATGAATTACAAACTTTAGGCAACACATGTGATGGTATATGGTTCCATAAACGAAACGTGCGCATGACAAACGAATTTCCATAGGCTTGATTTCGCCATCTTGATAACTCAACATGGGAGGAATGAGCATCTGTTGCCCTCCTTGTTTCTCATTGGAAAACTTTGAGTGGAGGCATTAATTGTTTTATTTCTTTGGAACAAGTGTTAATCCCCACGAGATACCTATAAAACAAGGTCAGTGACCTAACTGTGCGACGATGGCTTAGTGGAGCGAGCATTGAAGTTACACTGGGGTCATTGACCAAACGAATAGCTCTGTTTTGTACGATATCTAAATAACCCAGTGCTGTTTCAAATAGTAGGTTAGGAACAGTAGTGGCAATTTTCCCGAGATCAGACAGCATTGTGTCTTTTGTTATTGAACTCTGTTGATTTCACCCCATTTTTGAATTTTTGCTAAATCGTTATTTAGCTCACTAATAGTGAAATGTTTTGCTGTTGCATTAAGCTGGTGATTAATGTTACAGCCGCTATGAAACTGATAGGAAGCTAGAAAGGTCCTGTCGTCTGCGAAACTATGGATCGGATTGGAGGTTAATGAGAGTAGGTCATTGATAAATATTAAGAAGAAAGTTGGGGATAAAACTGATCCCTGGGGCACACCACCATTTATTTTGAATTTGTCAGATGAATATCCATCGACCAGTACACGAATCGTGCAATTCGAAAGGAAATCTCCAATCCATTTTAGAAAGACTCAACCTAGACCTAATACTTTGCATTTTGCAAATAGAGCATCGTGCGAAACTCGATCGAAAGCCTTAGAAATATCAAGAGCCACAACATCAGACTCACCAGAATGATGAAGGTTGATGCTTAGCTTCTCACAAAGGTAAGTTATGAAATCACCGGATGAAAGGTTGAACGACGGGCTTTGAACCCGTATTAAGGATCATGAAGCAAACATTTGTGGTCCAGGTATTTCAGAAACTTTCGGCTAATGGAGAAAATCTCCATTACCTTGGAGAGGACCGAAGTTATAGCAATAGGGCGGTAGTTGGAGGGATCGCTTTTATTACCTTTTTTGGGAATTGGAAAAAACATATGCAACCTTCCATTGAGTAGGGCTTATCTTCGTAGGGCAACCTTCCATTGAGTAGGGTATTGGAGATTGGGCTTATCCGGAAACTTGTGTTAACCAAATAATGGTCGGAATTACCCAGGGGGCAACCAACTGAAACCACATATTTATCAGGGTGTGTGGTGAGAAACATATCCAAGAGGCAAGCTGCATGATCAGAGGTGACCTGACCTGACCTGAAATACTTCTAACTTGTAACACTAGTACTTTGTAATACTTGAAACTTTATTTTATATTTAAATTTTAATATTTAAATTTATTTATTAGAACTTAATATGTATAATTAGTAATTTATACATACATTCATATTTATTAAAATTCGTTATTTTATTGCATAAGATTGCGTTATTTTGCATAAGAAATTTTGTGACATAAAATTGGAAACACTTGTTATCAGAGAAATCTAAATAACAATAAATATAAAAACCAGTATAACTGAAATACTTAAACGCCTATATTCCGGCTACCAGCTCACGACTATGTTAGCATACGTTTCATACACTCTTCCCCGCAAATGTACATAACTCTCGGTCTCGCTTAGTCGCTTTAATTTAAGAATTAAATAACCAAAATAACTTACATACCCACATAAATATGCTTACCTACCTAATTTAAAATAAAGAAAACCCAAAGAAACAACTTAAATTTATTTATAATCATAATTGATTTTAAAATTTAAGAAGAATGCTGTGATTTTTATAATATTTACCTAATCATAATGTGTTATTCTTATCAATCACATGGAATAAAATGGAATCTCTTCAGGAAATTAGAAGATCTAGATTATGCCGCTTGCAGCCAATATGGAAAAATACACAAATGTCCAGGGGCACAAAATTAGGAATATTCAGAACCTGCGTAAAGACCATCTTAACATATGGAAGTGAAACCTGGTTAGTTACGAACAACATCACATAGAAACTACAGGTTTTCATTAATAAGTGTCTAAGAATTATATGCAGAGTATACTGGCTAAATACAATAAGTAATAATGACCTATGGAAGCTTGCCAAAGTAGAACCGATTGGGCAAAGGATCAAAAAAAAAAAGTGGAGATGGATAGGGCATACACTTAGCAAGCCGCAAGAATGCTTAGCAAGGGAAGCACTAGACTGGAACCCATAAGGAACGCCCCAATAACATCTTCTAATTAGAGGAACTAACCTTAAATGGAAAAACATGGGAGGAAGCAAAAACAACTGCTCCGAATAGAGTGATATGTAAATGCCTAGTGGATATCCTATGCTCCCAAGAGAGGCAATAAGGGGGAAAAAAAAATCATAATATGTATTTAAAATCATACATATTTATTATATACATTGTATAATAAATTTGAAAGTGACGGTATCATTATTTTTCGTTTTTGAAAAAATCTAATAGAGAAAAAAAATAACATTTACAATTACTTGTATAAAAATAAAATAAAAATAATAATAATAATACATATAGAGAAAGACGTGTACGTGTATCTATTTAAAAGATCATATTATTTTCATTCGATGTCTCCAAACAATAACGATGTAAATCAAGTTTGATATCAAGATTATCATATTTGCCTAAGGTATAAGCAAATTTATATCTCTTTTACTTGTAATAATATTTTTTTAATTTTAAAAATATATAGTTACAACAAAACAAAATTAAAATGGCTAATTTTTCATAGTTCTACTATGTTAAGTTACGTAATTTTTAATTGTAAATTTTTTGCTAATCGAATGATATAAATATTTCCAAAATTTTTGAGCTAATTTTTCTCAAAACACCATTTTAGACTTACGTTGTTATAGTTTGGGACCATCGATATATAATTTCATAAATCGTATTTATTCAAAATTCAAAATTTTTATTAAAAAAATAAAGTCAATAAAGATTTTATTTTGTTTTTGTTTTTATTTTTTTCGTTCTCTGGTTTAATAATGAATAGAGTAAAAAGCTTTAAGGTTTTTTATTTCTTTCTTTTTATTTTAAAGAGCTTGAATTTTAAGGTTTTCATTTTATATCGACTGTACATATCTAGTTGTATTTATCATCTTATCATGATTGCAATGTTTATCTTAACATGCAAAACTTTTTTTGTGCGTACCGGAAAAGTGTGATGTAATATATTACCCGGATTCGGCCCGGCGGTCTTCTAAAATGTTTTTTGTTTCCGATTTATGTCCAATTTTGTATGGTGCTTTTATGGTCTGAAAAAAGCCTGTTATTGTCGCGCTTAAGTGTTTTGATCAATTGAGTTGAAAATTTACAAAAGTATAGCTCTTTACCACAGAAGCTCACTGATTTTTCTTTGTCGTTATTTTACATGAGTAGAGGCTATCTGATATTAATTATTATTTTAATTTTTTAATAAAACATACAATATTATTTTTAATATTTCAATATAGTACTATTCAGTATATTAGAGTACCAATAAATAATTTTGCATTACTAATTCAAGAATATTTAAAATATTGCAATATTTAGGTACCTACTCGTTTAGTTTTAATATTAATATTGGTAAAATTCAAAATAAACAAGTTCATTTTATATTAATTTTACACATACCAGTCCTAGAATATTCAAGATGGATGCTTGCAATTGTATTATAGAAAATATTTTGGAAAGGCCATTTTCTTCAAGAACTTTCGAAGAAAAGCGAAATATTATTAATCGTGGTAGACCAACACCCCTATTGAAAATAGAAGCTATTATCAAAAGATGTGCGAGGCATTTTTCTATTACATTTTATGAAAATTTTTCATGGTTAACTGGCTGCAATAAAACGAATAAATTATATTGTTGGCCGTGTCTCCTATTCGCAAACGAAATCTATTTGGAATACCACTGGGTTTTACGATATGATTAGGCAAAGCAGGAAAAGGACATGGTATAGAGTCGTGTTCGCATTTTCATGCCATGATTTCATTTAAAATGTTTGGTCGAACTTGTATAGAGAATTTAATTTATTCTACACGTTCAGTGTCTATTAGACTTTTTAATGAAAATGTAAAAAAGAATAGAGATATATTTAAATACTTCATTGATGTAACTTCTTTTCTGGCATGTCAGGAATTATCCTTCAGGGGCGATGATGAATCTGAAGAATCTCTAAATAGAGGTAATTATTTAGAAACAATTCATTTATTGGCAGTTAATCCAGTTTTGAAAAATTACTTGGATAATTATATATTTTTTTCTGGATTGTCGAGCGATATTCAAAATTATATAATTTCATCTATTGCTTTTGTCTTATTAGAAGAAATTTCTGCAGAATATGAAAGTCCCGATTATATTATTGTTAGATGAAATAACCGATGTGTCAAATAAATCACAATTATCAGTTATGCTACGATAAGTTAAAAAATATGGCCTTGTAGTAGAAAGATTTATTTGTTTTGTTGATGTCACTCTTGGCAGATCAGCTCAAAATTTAATTGATTTCATTATTCCGTTTTTAAAAAAGAAAACATTTTTGACAAATTAGTTTCTCAAAGTTATAACGGGGCTGCCACCATGTCTGGAAATTCAAACGGATTACAAATAAAAATTAAAGAAGTAATTCCTTAAGCACATAATATTCATTGTTTTGCTCATAAATTAAACCTTGTTCTTGCTCAATCAATATCAAAAATTAAAGAATGTGCTGGTTTTTTCAAAGGCTTCCATAATTTTATCAGTTTTTTTAGTCATCCTTCCAAAAGATTAGCCGCATTTAACAAAATAGTGCAGAAAAAAATTCCTTCAGCTGCTCCAACACGTTGAAAATATAACGGTCGAGTTGTTCAAACTATATTTGAGTTAAAAGATCATTTAATAACATTTTTTAACCACATAATTCACAATGAAAGCGACTGGGACAATGAAGCGATTTTACAATCTAAAGGTTTACTATATAATTAAAATGATAAAAAATTCATAGTTCTGCTTTATTTTTTCAATGAATTTTTACCTAATACTGATGTCTTATTCGAACTTCTTCAAACTAAAGCATCTGATGTGCAATTTTGTCTAAAAGCAATAAATAATTTTAAAAACAAGATAGAAACAACAGCTTCAAAATTATGATATTTTCTGGAATAATGTTGATGAAAAAGAAAATTTAATCAATTTTAGAACTAAACGAACTGATCCAAACTTATCAAATAAAGAATATTTTATGATCTTATTAAATTCCATTATTAAACAAATTATTTCCGAATTAGACAATAGATTCAGTTCTTTACCAAATTTTAAATTTTTAAAGTTGTCAGACACATCAAAATATGCAGAATTTTCAAGTAATTTTCCAGATGATCTACTAAATAATTTACAAATTTCCTATCTGGGATTTTTGACATTAAAGAAAGAAGAACTGAAATAAAATATAAAAGTTAAAAAATAACAAAATAAAATGCAGTACATTTATCCAGTATATTAAAAATTTATTAACTAAAATACAGTAAATAATCCAGTAAAAATTGTCCAAGCAAAATTGAAAAAAAATAAAAAACTAGTAAAACGCAGTAAATTTTTGTTTTATTTTACATAATTATATAATCATATTTTCATATGCGACTGGTGCCGAAATTCAGTGATTGCACTTACATAATTTTTTGCCTCAAATTAAATTTTATTAAAAAATAATATAAAAGAGAAAAACAAAAAAAAATAGTAAACAAAAATTTGAAATTAAATTTATTTAGTTTTGTGGGATTAGTACCACTATTCTTTTACGTACATGTTTCAACAATAAAGTATTTAAAATAGTTGAAGTTACCTCTCGGAAACCCGCGCTAAAGAATTATTTAAACATAAGCAACTCTAAAATGTCTTCTAATTATTTCTTTAAAAAACATTTTCTGCTTGATAAACAAATACATATAAGTAAACTAAATATGTAGTTCTGGGTTGTGGCAAATAAAATAAAAACCCTATAAAACGAGGAAGAATACAGTTGCCTTTGTCAACTCTTAGATACCCGTACGAACCGTTAGTATGTTCACAGCCACTCTGCCTACAATATTATTTTTTTAATATTTTAGTATTTTAAAATAATTTGGGTGAATTTTATAATTTCTAGAACTATGGGTTGTACATATATTCAAACTATATGTTTATATGTACATTCTTCTAAAGCAGACTCTAACCTTCCACATAACGATTATCAATCCAAAACTTTTTCAAATATTCTATAGTACCATTTAATACTAAGCGGTAAATGTATATTAAATTTACTTAGTACAAAATAGTAAATATAATTTTAAATATTATATTATATTATATTTAAATACTCCATTGACAGAATAATTTCTTATAAGTACAATAAAATACATATATGTATGTAAATACGGCGCTATATAATATACATCTATACTCTTATCATTCATTCCCTAGTGACATATACGATATGTAAATAAACATGATATTATATAAGTATGTATATATATCAATATCATATAAATAAAAATTCTTCAAGCAACCGTTATGTTGTTTATTTATTTACATTTTTTTATACTACGCATTATATCCTCAACAATTTCAAATTATCGAGTAAAACAAAATGGAAAAAATTCGTTTTAAAGAAATTTGTTAGAAAATTTGAAAAAATCAAGTAACACTTTCGTCAATTATAAAATAACTCTATATTATTAAAAAAAGTTGTTAACAGAAATAAGAGTATAATGTTGAAGCTTTAATTTTTGTGTATTACTTCAAAAAAATTTTAACAGGTGTTCAAGTTACAGGTGTTTAAAAATAGGAAATTTTCAGTTTTTGACCCCTTGCAGCTCCTAAACGGGGGGTGATACAAAAAAATTTCTGAAATGACTCATACTTATTTTTAAAGATCTAACTTCTGTAAAAATTTCAAGTTTCCAACTTAAACCGTTTAGAAGATAGAAGGGTTAAAGGATTTTGCAAAATTTGAGTTTCGCATAACGGTAAATTAAGACACCGTATGTCACAAATATATATCTATTGTATATATACTTTTAAAGCTAATAAAAGTAATAATCGTTTGGCGTTTTCAAAATGAAGATATACCTTATACAACTTGTGCTATAACAATTTAAATATAGAGCTTTTTTGAACCTTTGGGGAGCTGTAGCTCCGTAACGGGTGGGGCTACAAAAAAAAGTTATTAAAAATAAAATTAATATTTTTGTGAGATCTATCAGTTGTTAAAATTTCATAGATCTATTTAAAAAAAAATGTAGGGATCTAAAAGTTAGGTGTTCGAGAGCTACCCTAAGGCTTGGTCCAAACTCAACCAAAAAAAATAGGGAACCTACAAATTACTCCCAGAATATTTTGTGTAAATTTCAAGATTCTAGCTTTCTTAGTTTTTGAGTTAGCGTGCTGACGGACGGACGGACATGGCTCAAAAGTCTTAGAATTTTTTTTGTGATCCGATCCATACCTTTGAAGGTATATCTAGCTCGCTTATTTCGAGGTGTTACAAACGGAGGAGTAATTTTATTATACCCGATCCTATCGTACGGGTATAAAAAGATCATAACGTAGTGTGCTTCCGTTCCTAAAAAGTCACGCTTCATCACTGATTTGTTAACATTAATGTTGTGATACATTATATAATAAATTTAAAAGTGACGGTATTATTATTTTTCGTTTTTGAAAAAATCTAATAAAGAAAAAAAAATAACATTTACAAACTTGTATATAAATAAAATAAAACATATAGAGAAAGACGTGTACGTGTATTTAAAAGTTTATATAATATTTTTTTTGTTTTAAATATACATAGTTAAAACGAAACAAAATTAAAAAGCTGCTTTTTTGTAGTTCTACTATATTTAGTTACGTAATTTTTAATTGTAAAGTTTTTGCTAATCGAATGAAATAAATATTTCCAATATTTTTGAACTCATTTTTCTCAAAACACCATTTTAGACTTACATTGTTATAAGGGACCATCGATATATAACCATCGTTACATTGGAACATTGTTACATTGGACCATCGATATATAATTTCATAAATCGTATGTATTCAAAATTCAATATTTTTATTAAAAAAATAAAGTCAATAAAGATTTTATTTTGTTTTTGTTTTTAGTTTTTTCGTTCTCTGGTTTAATAATGAGTAGAATATAAAGCTTTAAGCTTTTTTAATTTCTTTCTTTTTATTTTAAGGAGCTTGCATTTTAAGGTTTTTATTTTATATGGACTGTGCATATCTAGTTGTATTCATTACCTTTGATATAAGTATATAACACAAATTTGTTATTGTTTTTTTATTGAATGTTCTGAAGAGTAGTAGTAGTAGAAAATTATAGTGTAGATAATAGAGACTACTAGAGACTACTATACTCTATACTATTAGTAGGATAAATAAATGTACATATTACATATTATATTAGAATAAGGAAGAAATTCTGTTTGTTTGTTTGTGCCGGATTCATGTAAAAACTACCAGTCCGATTACAACCCAGTTTTACAGGAACATTTCTACGAGTCCGGAAAGAATTATAGGCTATATCGCGTTTCGGTTCATTAACCGGCCATTGCGGCCCGAGAACCGCTTTAAAGCTTTTTCGTTTTTCATTGTCCTGCCTAAACGGTATAACCGATTGATTTGAAAATTTGCGCAAATGTTCTTCTTAGCCTTAGGGGTGTGCCAAAGGGAATAATGAACCGTCCCTTTGTTGACGCGCTCAAACGGTTTGACAAAATGAGTTGAAAATTTACAAAAGTTTGGCTCACTATCAAAAAATATTTCCGAGTTTATTTGGTTACGATACATTAATCCGTTTCAGCATTACGTCCCATGCCATGAAGTTCTTCATATTTTTAATGTTGTGCTTAAAAGACTTAACCAATTAAAAATATGCACAAGTATTGCACTTTGGCACACAAACTCATTCAATTAATGTTGTCGTGATATATTAACACATTTTCGCACATTTTGACAGTATATTAAAAAAAATTTGGTTTCTAATTTGTGTCTAATTTGGCAGGATGAATTTATGGTTATAAATAAAGCCTGTGACAAAATTTTTGTTAACGTTCGTTAACCCATTTCCGCATGAGTAACTATTAAAAATATTCCGCCCAATTTTTGTATTCTTATTATTATTAAAAAGATATTTTAAACACTCTTTACTTTTTTCTATATTGTGTTTGTTATTCCATAAAAAGCTTTCAATGCAAATTTCGAATACATAATAGTAATGAAAATAACATAAATTAGTATCTTAAGAATACTGTGTTTAAGGTTTAACAACATAACATTTTTGGCAGCTATTAAAAAACAGAAATAATCTCCTGCATACGACAATCATTGTGTAATCATTCAGGATTGCATTACCAACATGTGGTGTACCTATATAAAATGTATGTGTACAACATATTTCCAAAAAAATATGATTAAAATATGTACATACTATAAGCATAAATTGCTTATGTTTAAAAATACTATAAACACAATCAATTAAATTAGAAAATATATTCACATTTTTGTACAGTATTTAATAAAAAATGAGTACATACATATTTGAAGAACAGAAAACCTTACATTCTTATCTATATACATATATCTTTAGCGTTATTCAATACTAATTTGCAAACATAATTATGTATTAGGAAATAAAATATTTTAAAAATATGTTATTAAAAATATGTTAAACAGAACCTGAGATGTATGCATTTATAAGAAGAAGTTTTTTCAAAATTTGAAGAGCTGTAGGTGCTGTAGGTGCTGTAAGATCTCCAACATTAAGGGTATATAAAGGAGTTGTTTTAAAACATTACTCTTTTAAGAGACCTATGCATGGTTAATATTTCATTGTTCTTCATTAAACAGTATATAAGTTTTGTAAATAGACGGACCGACAGAGCGAACCTAATAGCAAATTTTTTAAAATGTCATAAAAACATGAAGTGACATTACGAAAAAAAATGTATAATATTATGGTCTTTTATCTTCTTTGATCTGACTCATGGTGCAGTGGTTAAGTCGCCAACCTTTCAATCGAAGGGTCTTGGGTTCAAAAACAGGTCAGGTCATATAAATATAAAAAATATGTAGTACTTTTATATCGTAATAATGTATATCGTATAATTAATAGTAGTAATAATAATAATAATGACAATAATAATATTAATAATAATAGTAATAATAATAATATTAATAATAATAGTAATAACAGTAATAATAATAGTAATAATATAATAATAGTAATAATAATAATAATAATATAATAATAATAATAATAATAATATAATAATAATAATAATAATAATAATAACAATAATAATAATAATAATAATAATAATATAATAATAATAATAATAATAATGATAATAAAAATAATAATAATAATAATAATAATAATAATAATAATAATAATAAAATTAATAATAATATAATAATAGTAATAATAATAAAAATAATAAAATTATAAGTAATAATAATAACAATAATAATAATAGTAATAAGAATAATAATAATAATATAAAAATAATATTAATAATAATAATAATAGTAATAATAATAATAATAATAATAATAATAATAATAATAATAATAATAATAATAATAATAACAATAATAATGATAATAATAATAATATAATAATAATAATAATAATAATATAAAAATAATATTAATAATAATAATAATAATAATATTAATAATAATAATAATAATAATAAAAATAATAATAATAATAATAGTAATAAAAATAATAATAATAATAATAATAATAATAATAATAATAATAATAAAAATAATAATAATAATAATGATAATAATTTTTTTTTTTTCTACGAAAGAGGTTGGAATCTTTTATAGACCGTACCGGAAATTTTTCTCTTACTCTCTCTCTCTTCCCGGCGTGTGTGGGACTCCGTTAAATGGTTATGCATTTATTGTATACCCACTAAACCTACCTCCTTGCGTTCCGCCTGTACGCTGGCCCGGCACCGTTTATCACATTACTTCAAGCCAGGTCCGTCACCCTAGACAGCTACTGCCTCCGTAGCGTCCAGGGCTAGCTTCTTAGAGCGCAGAACCCGCTGCACGTAATGTGATACACGGTTCCAAGCTCCCTCCCCAGTCATCATTACTTCCACAGCGACATCGGGTAAGAAATGGACTCCCATCTCCCGCTCTAGCTCCGTCCTCTCCAGAGCCCAACTCTCACATATGAAAAAGGTGTGCTCAGTGTCATCCTGCACACCTGGGCAGCACAGACACTTCACCGAGCCCACCCTTCCCTTTCTCTTCAGGTAGGATCTGAAGTAACCGTGCCCGGAAAGAAACTGCGTGAGGTAGTAGTCCACCTCCCCGTGTCGCCGCTCCGATCATGGCCCGATCGCTGCTATCAACGTCCTCGTCCACCGGCCCTTCGCCTCTTGTTCCCACTCAACCTGCCACCTTGCCAACGTGCGTGATTTCTTTTCTGTCTTGACTACTGCCAGGTCACTTTCCCCCCGCCTGTTGTACACCGATTGCCGCTCCTGTGCCAATAGCGCAATCGGTGTAGCGCCAGCAATCACTAGGACAGCCGGCTCAGTGACTGTCCTGTAGGCAGACGCCACCTTCAGGGCTGCCCTCCTTTGTACCTGACCAAGCCTCTTCCTGTACATTTCTTTGGCTAGAGCTTGTGCCCACACCTGGGATCCGTACAGCAAGACTGACTGGACCGATGACATAAGGACCCTCCTCTTCCCGGCTCTGGGTCTTCCCACGTTGGCCATCAGTCGGCTCAGCGATGTTACGGCCGCTGCCGCCTTGTACACCGTCGCCCGAATCTGCTCGAAGAACCTGAGGCTACAATCCACTAGCACTCCGAGGTATTTTACCGCCGGCTTCGGCATGACTTGCACCTCCCCAACCTGCAGCAGAAGGACAGTGGCTATCCTCCTCCTAGTGAGGACCACGATGTCCGTTTTGCTTAGAGCCAGAGACAGCCCTCGCTCTGCCATTCATGCACCGATGCGCCGCATGGCTTGGTTGAGCTTGAGCTGCGCCAGCTCCACGCTCCTTGCCTCAACAAGGAGTGCCACGTCGTCGGCATATCCAACGAGAATTATCTCTTCGGGCATGTCCAAGCGAAGCAAGCCGTCATAGGCAGCGTTCCAGAGATCTAATCCGAGGACAGACACCTGCACCGCGCTTGCAGTAACCACCATGCTCCTTGCTGCCTGCGAAGTATCGCACGTCAGAGTCCGGTCGGCCAGGTAATCGTCCATCATCTGGAGAAAGTATTCCGGAACCCGGAAGTCGTCCTCCAGTGCTCTGATGACGTCCACCCATCTGAGAGAGTTAAAAGCATTTCTCACATCGAGTATCACCAAGAGAACCAGTCAACTTGAAAAATGGTTGTAACTCTCCGCCCGCTTTACGGCATTCATCACCTCGGCAATGGCATCCACCGTTGACCTACCGGAACAGAAGCCGTACTGCCGCGGAGAAAGTCCCCCTGCGTCCTCCATAGCGGAGTGCAGCCTCGCCCTAAGCAGCTTCTCCAAGATCTTCCCCGCCGTATCCAGCATGCACAGCGGCCGGTATAAAGATGGAAGCTCCGGGTCTCCCTTGCAGGGAATAGTCCGTGGACTATTCTCTCCGTGGAAGCAGCATCCATGGGGGTGGCACCACCTCTCATGCCAAGCTTTTGAGTTACGATTTTGTAACCCAAATCCCATGGATCTGCCTCGACATCCTCCCTCAGCTTCCTTAGACACCGAGCCTTACTACCACTGATGGCCCGGCGAAGCTCCTTCTTCTTGGCCTTGTGGTTGGCAGACCAACGGACAATCTCATCCCGGCCTCTAGTGCGCTGCGTCTTGCGCCGAAGCCTTAAACATTCA